>VXCM01002420.1:0-53538 GCA_014773175.1 Lucifuga dentata
ATCAGAGAAACTCCCATGTTCTTTCCTTCCCTCCAGAATCTGATGAATCCACAAACGTTTTCTCTTATTTTCTGTCAAAAGGATCAAATCATCATGGATGATGCTGAATCCATCTTGATGTCCTGTCGTGCCGCCAAACTTTCTTAACGAGCAGTCAGAAATTCACACTGCGACAGGTGTGAATAGTTTTGACACAACCATTTTGCGGCACAAATATTTGCATATTCGCGCTGCATATTTGAGTCTTGCCTGCAATGTAAAATAGCCTTAAGAGTCATTTTTGTTCATAAGTTTTAATTTGTTCTCCAGTGTCAGAATTAAAATTTACAACACTGTCGAGAAAATTTGATTTTAGTGCACAATCACTATGTGGACAGATGAAGAAGCTATGTACTGATCAATACAAAACATGTATAAAGCATTTCTTAAAAATGTTGTACTTTTAAAAAATGACAAATCTGAAAGTCATGGTTTGATGTGCTTTGTTTCAGATGAGACAGGGGGAGATCGGACCATTCGAAAATGTCAGTCTGGAGATTATTTTCACTCCGACCATTCCTGGGGAGGTCAAGCTGGACTTCCACATCAAATTCTCAGACGTAACCAGTAAACCAGTAAGTGGTAACGTGCATCATGTTGTGAACATAACAGGTAGTTTTCAGAACTGCAGATATTGTAGAAACATCATAAATGGACTTTTTTTATAATGTTTGTGATTGAAGGTGTGTTGTTTTAAAACAGATACCTATCTATGTAAGGGGTTTGGCGGTTAGCATCCCGGTGTGGACGGCTCAGCCCAGCACTGACATGAAGATCTGCATGTTTGACCGCCTGTATCAAGAAAGCATCACAGTCCAAAGCAGGTGAGTCCGAAGAGAAAAGCTCTTGTTAATTATTTACAAAGACCCTGATTTAGAAATTTACGAAACCACGCTGAGTTGTAACTTACGGATGGATTATGCAGAAAAGTCATTCAAAAGAGTTATAGTAGTCTAATCTACCAAACACAAAGGCATGTTTAAGGTTGTTTTTTATGTCTTGCTGCGATCGAAAACTATGGATCTTAGAAATACTTCTCAGATGATAATGGAACGCCCTGTTAGTGATGCTGTAGATTCTGTAGGACAGAAACTCAAAGAATGAACAAACTTTCTGCCTCTGAGCTTTTGCAATCACCACTAAGATTTCAGGGTTTATTTCCCTGATTCATCTGAAGGAAATTGTTAGACGTCCATAATCAATTTCCTTCATACAGTTGAAAAGTATAGTTGTGTATCATCTGTCATCTGCATAGCTACAATAACTAATTTTGTATTCGCTAATGATGTGCTTAAAAAGGTTAAAAGGGAGGGAACCAAGAACTGACCCTTGTGGAACTCTGTATATGAGATTGCCAAGTGTAACAGTAGAATTTCTGTTCTGTAGATACATGTAAAGAACAGTTTCAGAGCTTATGTCCACTTTATCAAAATCTGAACTCAGATGAAGCAGGATCATTACAGAAACCTGGTTTGAATCAGAAGTTATCCTAAGATCGTTAACTTTTACAAAGGCTGTTTCAGTGTATGTGAGGTTGGAAACCAGACTGATATTTGTCATATATGTATATGATTCATTGTCAAGAAATCTGAACATCATAAAAAAACTGTTAGGAGGAACTTAGTTCATAAAGAAAAATCCAACACACACAGCAGCTCCTTGCTCACATCGTTCTCTATAACATAACAATAGAAAAACTTAAAATGGCAAAGAGTAGATTAAGTCTTATTTGGCTATTTTATATTCTTATATTGTTGCATGTTTCTGTTATTTTGTCCAGCATTGATTATGTCCCTTATTCAATTACTGTATGACGTCATCCACAGCAAAATCCAGTTTAGTCTTCCTACAGTTATCCATAACAAACTGAAAATGCTTTGTATTTAATTAAACTCTACATCGTGTTTTAGCTAAAAAAAAAAAAAAANTAAAAAAAAAAAAAATATGTTCGAATTTCTGTATAATGAAAAGTACAAATTTATGCCATATTTCATATTTCTGAAACATTATACAGCAGAAGAAAATAAGTGGAAAAACTGCCATCCTCTATTCGTAATTCTCACTCTGCTGCCTGGTCCGACTCCAGCCAGATTTACACTCCTCTGTCATCACCCTGACATTACACGGAGTGGATAGAAACGTGATCTGTGAAAACACATTCTCATCCGAAAAACCATATTATAGGCAGAGACGGGCTTTACACCGTCAGTGTAATTATTCTTAACGTAAAGTGAAAGAAAGGTGAAAAACTCTGTGGACCAATTTGCAAAGACAAAGAAGTCATTACCTGCGGGCAAGCAAGAGCATGTTAAAATTCTCAGCGTGCCAAGACTGAGAGGAAGATCCGAAATGGCTTCATCTGTGTCACACAGCATAAATCAGCCCCAAAGTCAATTATACAGAAGCTGCAGCTCATGCAACAAGCTGCAGATCCTGCAGTGTTCTAATGCTATTTGAGAGTAAGATTCCAGTATTTGCAGCTCCTACATTATTGCATTATTATTTACCTCACAGAATTACTTTCACTGATAAGTTCTTTTATAATAAACTGTATGTTATGAGTGTTGATATTACACACACACACACACACACACACACGGCCCAGTGAGATAATTGTCGAAGTGACCAGTGCGNATATTACACACACACACACACACACACACACGGCCCAGTGAGATAATTGTCGAAGTGACCAGTGCGTGTCTGATTTCCATTTTGTTGTCATTATGCTCGCAGACATTCTTAGAATAGAGTTTGGAATGCTGGTGTAGCCTGTTAACAGCTGAATGCGATAATAAAACACCCACACATTCTTAGACTCTTCCAAAAAAAAAAAAAAANAAAAAAAAAAAAAAAGACAGTAAAACGACTCATGGAAATCCCTTAAACCTGACACAGCCACTTTACTTTCCAGCTCATTCAAGGAGAAATTCAGCAGAGTTGTGGACATAATAAACAGGTGTAATTTAGCCTTAAATAATGTCAATATTACTACAGTATCATGTTATCTCAAGATATTTTGTGATAATGATATGAACAATATAAATCTGAACAATTTTGTACTGGTGATTTTAGAAGTAAATAATACTGAAAACTGTACCAACATGAGTAAAAATGAATCGGTGTAAAAGAAACAGTAGAGTTTTCCCTTCAGTAAAAGTAGAAATAACTAAATCCTGTAATATTTTAGCTCGTAAACAGTAACTCAGATTAGCTTTAGCTGCTCGTCTTCAGTCGTTATAAAACATAAATAAAATGACTGATGATGTCATCAGATCTGACCTTTGGCAGGTTATGATGCTAAATAGCCTCTATGACGCTAAACTTAAATACGCTCTGAAGTCCAAATCCACCACAAGACAAGAACTCACCTGAAGTTAGCATAGCGGCTAAGCTAACACTGTTAGCAGTTAAGCTAACACTGTTCATTCATCACAAGTCACTGCTGACCCAAAATCACCATTTCACTAATTTCACTCCACCGTTAGCTTTTTCTGAAACAGGAAGTACAGCTAGGTAACGCTCTAGCTATGTTTGACTGAGTCAGCTGACTGGCTCTCCTCCTCATGTGACTTGTCTTGGTATTCACTCAGGTGTTTCTGCTTCAGGTGGTGAAACAGATTTTTGTGCTCCAAACTTTGGCTGTTAGCCAGTTAGCTTTGTAGCCAAACCATTTCCAAACAACAGAGGTAGCTCATTTTTGTAGGAAGTAATTCATCCTGCTACTTTCAGACATGTTTGGTCTGTTTCTTCTTGTTGCTTATGATGAGAATATTTATCAACACACCATTATGGTGCAATGATAGGACCAATTTTTATCATATAAAAAAATTGTGACATATTATTATGAACAACATGATGCAGCGCAGCCCTAATAACAAAAAAAAAAAAAAAANAAAAAAAAAAAAAAAAGCATTAGCCAATAAATGTTCCTATAAATAAAGGAAAGCATAAGGGACCAACCAGGATGTTCAGATTCCCATAATCCTCTTTGCTTCACACAGCAGCACTGAACAAAAGCAAATCCCTTTTTTTTTTTTTTTTTTTTTTTAATCAGGATGTGATGCATTATGATGGGGTTAAGAATGCACTGACGGCAATGTTGTTTGTAGGCATGTGGTCCACCGCCTCGCCAGTCATTGTGTCACATCACGGAGGGAGGGAGAGCGCATGTCTGAGGGGGATTTGTGACAACTGCCATCTGGTGCGCCGGCACACCAGCACACGTGACAACATAACGACGGCAGCATCAGCCGCGGCGTCGGCAGCTTTAAAAAAGTTAATGCTTTCACCAGCAAACGCTTCCAATACGCCGCTCTCCTGCCAAGTCAGTCGCTGAAACACAACGTATCTTGGCAGGTTTTTTTGAATANACGCCGCTCTCCTGCCAAGTCAGTCGCTGAAACACAACGTATCTTGGCAGGTTTTTTTGAATAGATGAGTCGATATCCCAGAAGTCCTGCTTACTCTGTGACATACATTTTAACAGAACAGCGCAAAGCGTCTCTGTGAGCCAGCGATTTCAATGTTATTACTAACGGGAAGACTTTTGTGTGAGTGTCGTTTTATTTCTGGGCTTTTGCGGCTTTGTTGACCTCCTCCTCCACCGGCACCGACTGGGGAATTGAGCATTGCTGCCCAGTATTCTTAACAATATCCTGTACCTGCTGCACTTTATCTCAGTCTGTGTTCTTCCTCGTTTGATCTGAGGAGTGTGAGCAGATTGATATGTTTGGAATCGTCTCTTCTTCCAATTTGGGAAACAATCAAAAAGAGAGGAGATTAAAAAAAAAATAAAAAGCTTCTTCCAGCTGGCTATTTTGAAGTATCTTATGTGGTATAACCCAGACAGAGCTGCAGTGTAGAACCATCGCCATCAGGGCTTGGTGTCCCATGAGGCGTCAGAGTACATGTGGAGTCAGCAAGCGCTGCCACCTGGCTATGTGAAGAACTGTAGCTCAGCATTCAGACCAATCAGAAGTCATTTCTCAGCCACACGGCGAGCTGTAATCAGGTCTGGACACTTTTTTCCCAGTGAAAAGAAATGATTATTATAATGACCGTCATCATTGCTGTTTGTTTGTTATTTAGGTCTCAGCTTTTTGAGAACATTATAATATATATTTATAATATATGACAGAGTAATTCATAAAACACATCCCCAGATTTAAGATGTCGATAAGTGATAATAGTGTCATGCAGCCATGTTTCCCCCATTCATAAACAAAGAGGCATTATTATGTATTACTACACCTCTTTCAAAAATTAGGGCCTGTTTCAGTTTGGTGGTAAATTTCAGCGATATGAAATCTGAGTGATGTTTTAGACTGTATTTGCCTCACGTGTTCCTGATCTCAGCTGATTTGTTACTTTATATCAGTCATCCTCAAATTCCAGATTCCGGTCCGTATCCATACCAAACCACAACTGTGTCCGGACTCTGAGCAAATTATACTTTTCATATGTATTATCTGTGAGACATCGCCGCGACGCAACGAGCCAAAATTCTCTGCATTCTCCACTGCAAGCAGCGCTGCGAATGTCGGACTGCTCCATGTCTGTGAGAATGTCTGCTCTGCTTTGGTTTGGTCCAGTTACATTCAGCATCCCGTCATCTCCATGACAACGATGGGTTGTCACAGCGTTGGGCTTACTGAGAGTTGACAGCGCAGCTAGTTTCATCAGCAGTTAACTTGACTCAGGGTAGGATTGGCCAATTGGAAGAGGCGGGACNCCCCAACACAATATGACCCTGGCTTGACTGACCTTAATAAACGGACCTTTGTCTTATTGAAAATTTTCTGTGTGGACATTTATATTTGAGTAGCCCTGGTTTATATAAAAGAGAGTTTTGATTGAAGTCACACATTCAAGTGGCATTGAGCTTCTTCATCAAGCATCTGCCTCTCTTTCTCTCTCTCTCTCTCATGTACTTCACTTTCTGTGTTGAAAATATGACCTCATATGTTCCACTTGAAGGCACCATTAGAATTATATCTGTAAACTTAAAAACGTCTGTAGCTGAAGCACAGAATTCTGTCGTTTTCCCTCATGTTTGGATCGGAGACCAAATTAACACAGATTTCTCTGTCAGTTTCCTATGGTTTTGTTTAACCTGAGTAAGAAAGCTGAATTAGTGAAAAATCAACTCTTTAAATTATATAACATTATTTCAGGAATACAGCAACACTAGTCCCAAAAAAAAAAAAAAAAAAAANAAAAAAAAAAAAAAAAAAATTAAAAATCTAAGATCAGCTGAATGCACCCTCAATTAAAATGTGTAATTGTCCTAAATGGCTCTGTCTCCATGAACATTTTCCTCCCAGAGTGAGCTGAAGGTTATCGTTTGGCCTGAAGAACAGTAGAGACTTAATACACTCCCCCCCCACCCCCANCCCTTGGAGTGTCCCTGAGAGTCCTTTCCTCAGGCAAAGAGCCATCTGGTTGACCCCACTGATCAAAGTGGGTCACTTAATTTAAGTGGGGAATTGGAAAATGAAGGTTCTCGAGCTTTTGACACCATCAGACGATTTTGGCACAGCTCGTTCATCGCTCACCTTTGTGTCCTGAAGATGAAAGCAGACTCAACAAAATAATATGGCCGTATTTTTTTTCCTGGCGTGTTTGTTTTTGATGTCATCGTTTTGTGAAGTGTGTACGAGTGGAAGCGTGGGCCGTGGTTTGGATGTGTTGGAGAATTCCCAAGGTGAATAGCCATTTATATCAGCTGCCTCAGCTATAACTGAGGCTTGTAGCCACAGGCTCAACCATCTGTTGGAGCTCCTGGAAACTGGGTCATCTAAATGATACGGACTTGAGGTACATTACACCATACATGGCAATTTCTGTAAGTGTCACTCAAACAAAATGCTTTTTTTCTGACCTAGCTAAAGCGCTAAGGGTGATGGAGCTTGGCCATGTGGCAAAAGCACCAATTTTTTTTTTTTTTTTTTTTTTTTTTTTTGCTGTCATATAAAATGAATATGTTTACCCAGTTGCTGCTGTTGTTTTGTCATTGTGACATATAGGTTTGCCAGACACAGATTACACTTATTCTGTTGCATCGTAGTGCTAAAAGGGAAAAATCTATTTTTTTTACAAACAACTTTGTTTGGAAACAAGTTTTTTCCAGACGAATTCAAAAATCAAATATCACCAAATAGAGAGAATATAACCTGCAGCATAGGGAATTTAAAATCATGCTGCAAAGAACAAGCAGAAAAGAGAGAATTACAGCATTCCTCCAGCAAGCTGCAACTCCTGATTCAAAATAACTTTATTAATGAGCGCGAACAGTAGGGCTGTGCCATGTCATATCGTTCATGATAATACAGGTATAACTTTTTATATAATAAAAAAATTGTCATGATGATATTGACAGATATTGACAATATTGCAGCATGATGATGTGTTGATGCATTTTGACAACATGCACAAGAAGAATTTAAGCAGCATGTCAAAAAGTAGCAGATCAGCGCCTGAAGAATTAGCTCCTAAAAAGGAGCTACTTCTGTTGTTTGGAAATGGTTTCCGCTGCAAGGCTAACAGCCAAAATTGGGAACACAAAAAATGCGTTTCTCCCCCCAAAACAGAAACTGCGGGGTGAAATACCAAGAAAGTAAAAAGTTGTGTGATGAGGAGAGCCAGTCAGCTGATTTGTGATGCAAAACAAGCAGGAAGTGACACTGACTCAGTCAAGCATAGCTGGAGCGTTAGCTAGCTGTACTTCCTGTGACAGAAAAAGCTAGCGGTGGAGTCAAATTGGCAAAACAGTGACTTTTTGTCAGTGCTGACTTCTTGTTGTGATATGTGAACAGTGTTAGCTTAGCTGCTACGCTAACTGCAGTGGAGTTTTGCCTCAACCATGGCAAAGTTATATGTCATTATTTTCCATATAACTTTGTGACATAGCTCGGTTTTCAATACCCATAAAGAAAACTGTACTCACTCATTGTCTAGTAATGTTTAATGATGGCAAATAGAAAAAATTCTATTATATTCACATGTTCAGTAAATTATTATAAGTTTCATTATCCACTCTGAGTTCTGCAGTTATGTAAAAAAATAATGAATCTGTGACACAGAGGGAGTTTTTCTGCATGTTCTTTTTTTAATAACTGCACCGCTCGTTTCGGCTCATCTCTTTCTCAGAAGGCGCTTTGTATGTCAGCGTGACGATAATAAAAACTACACTTTGTCTCTGACAGAGCCAGCACAGCGCTGAAGCTGACCTTTGAGGTTTGCCCAGAAATGAGGAACCACGTGGAGATCCTCCCAAAAACAGGCTTCATCCAGGCTCATTCCAGCTTTAACGCCCAAATCAGGTTCCTGCCGAGGTAAGGAAGGACGCAGACAGGATGCAATGATAATGGAATCGCTGGAGCGTTCATAATCTTATTTACACTGTAAGCTTGTTAAGTTTCTGTCAACCTTCTATGAAAGTGCAACGTTTTTCATCAAAAGGAGATTTGTCACGTGTGTTGAGCCAGCCTTGTGTTTTTGTAGTATTTATCACATCTACGACTACAGCAAAGAGAAACTGCATTTTTTTTTTTAAATGATCGCTCAGTTATGTTCCTCTCTTAATTTTAGATTTTATTACACGATACAAACTGCCATAATCCCAAGAAATGTCATGATGAAAGAGGAGCTGAAAGCAGGATCACAGTCTTCATCAGGAAACTAGGAACAAGAATTTAACTCAGCGGTGTTTACTTTGTACTTTCTCAGAAAAAGCTTACAATATGATGCAGTCCAATGCAGTAATGCCACAAATTACAGCCTGTGAAACTACCATAAACTGGAGTCTGTGGACCTGCAGCTTCACTACAGTTCCTGTAGTAATTTATACTCATATACACTTCTTACAGTAGATGTCCACTTATTAAGTTTAGTCAGAGTTTGTGGTTCTTAACTCGTGTTCTGGGATAGTTTTGTTAAGAAATTTGCATTATATTTTTTGGTACATTACATACCAATCAGTTGGTGTAAATGTTAGATGTCCATGTTAAACTGTTGAAGTTAGCTAAACCAGTTATCCTCAAAGTCCAGACTCTGGTCCAGATCCAGACCAAATCACAACTGTCTCCAGACTCTGAGCAAATTCTTCTTTTCATATGTGTCATTTGTTTTATCTGCAAGACATCGCTGCGACTCAACAAGTCAAAATTCTCCGTTTTCTCCGCTGTAAGCAGCGCTCTGAACATCCGGCTGCTCCATGTCTGCGTGAGAATGTCTGCTCTGCTTTGGTTTGGTCCAGTCGCATTCAGCGTCCCGTCATCTCCATGACAACGATGGGTTGACACGGTGTTGGGCTCATTGAGAGTTGACAGCTAGTTTTGTCACACACACACACACACACACACACACACACACACACACACACCTGACACCTTAAATTCTCAGTAAAAATTAGGATCCCAATCCGACCCTGGCTTGACTGACCTTTATAAACGGACCTTTGTCTTCTTTGTGGACCTTTAAGATGTGTATTTGAGAACCCCTGACCTACACCATGGCTAGGAAGGTATGCATTTCTCTG
The DNA here is from genome assembly GCA_014773175.1 of Lucifuga dentata. Lineage (NCBI taxonomy): Eukaryota > Metazoa > Chordata > Actinopteri > Ophidiiformes > Bythitidae > Lucifuga > Lucifuga dentata. Next base: position 9,581 of record VXCM01002420.1, read on the forward strand.
ATTTATAAATACTTTACCTCCACGCACAATAGCAGAAGTCAAGTTTAGCATGCACAAAAAAAAAAAAGTGTTTGAGCTAAATTATTGTTCATATTCAACATGCAGAAAACACCAAAATAATGTTTATTTTGTGTGTTATTATATAACCTGTGTGCTGTTTTTATTGGGCTCAAACATGCAAAACCAATCTTTATGGTCCTTTAAGTATGTGGTTAATTTGAAAGAAGTCAAGCTTAAAATACATGGAAACGTTTGACGCTAAGTGGGCTTTGACAGGTTTTTGATGAAATGTGGGGATGAGCTGGACAGATCACCAAGCTTCACCATATGTTAAAAAGCCACAGATAAAAGTCGTTTCTACACGCGTGTGGCGAACGCAGAGGCATGAAGACTTCTGGTAATGGCTTGTAATGACTTTGAAGGACGTGGTAATTCTCTCCACAGCGATACAGGCTCTATATTTAGAGGAGAGGCAGGAGAGGAGCTGTGGTTTGGATGGCCGGAGGACCCCAGGGCAATTCTGAGAGGCGTGTAAAAACTCAGCGTGGGCTCAACTCGTCTCTGTTTGCCCTCCACGGTTCAGCAGCTTTGCGTATTGATAGCTGTAACAGATTATCGGCGGATGAGGATAATAATAGCAGGAGGATGTTTTCTTAGAGTGTGACAGAAGTTCGGTTCGCCGCTCAGCTGTAATCTGCCTGAGTGAATCAGCAGAGGTTTAAAAACCGGGATTAAAGTGCAGCTTTAATCCCGGTAGTGTTTCTGCCGCTGAGATGATGCAGCGTTCACCGACACGCCACCCCCTCCCTCCTCCCTCCTTCACACTTTTTCCTCTCATTTGCTTCTGCGTCGTCTTCTCCCACTCTCTCACACATACGCACACTTTCTCTTCTTCATGGCCTCTCACCTCTGCGCTTCACTTTCTTTTCCTTCCAGTGTCTCCATTATTCTGTCTCTGAGCTCTAAACACTTTCACTTTACCCCGTCTCTTCTCTCTCTCTGTTAATCACTCCATTAAAGGACCATACTGGTGATTTTACACGTTTGAGCCCAATAAATACGACCTGCATTCACGTTACAGTACAGACAACCATTTTTCTGAAACATAAAATCTTATATTAGTTTTCATGTTATTTTTGACAAATCTCCTGATCTTTCTAATAAAACGTTCAGCTGATACACTCACCTTAAATTTCAGTATTTTGCCTGCCAACATGTACATTTTTAATTTCTCAGTAAAATCCGTCTTCTCCTGGGACTATATTCCCTGGTGGAGACATACATTTTCTTCCATGCAGTTCTGTGTTGGACCAGTTAAATTAAAGGACCATACCGTCATTTTGCATGTTTGAGCCTAATATATGCAATTTTCATACACGTAACATTACTGACAATCATTTCCCAAAGCATACTGCTGGAATGGTGAATTAAAATGTTTTTCCTACCTTCCAGACCTCCACTGGTTTCAGTTCATTCTGGTATGCTATTAAAATCTTAAAAATAAAATATTAAAAAGCTGATACTTGATTCTTGGGATAGGTAATCCATCATCACCAACAAGACGTGTATTCAGGTTTTTTTTTAGAAGTTACGTAATTTTAGTGTTTAAGCTCAATAAAAAGCATGGAGTGATCTGAAAATGCTTCCTGTTGTCAGTTCTCACTACAGCACTTGAATGCACCACTAGGAAACATTTTCAGATCACTCCACGCTTTTTATTGAGCTTAAATGTTAAAATTACATAACTTCTAAAAAAACCTGAATACACATCTTGTTGATTTTAATAGCAGAATGAACTGAAACCAGTGGAGGTCTGGAAGGTAGGAAAAACATTTTTAATTCACCGTTCCATTAGTATGCTTTGGGAAATGATTGTCAGTAATGTTTATGTGTATGAAAATTGAATATATTAGTCTTAAACATGAAAAATGGACGGTATGGTCCTTTAATGTAATTTCAACAAAAAATAAGAGCAATGTTTGGTTTTCTGTGAAGAATTATTAATCTGAAGCACGTTTCATGTCTTTACAAGTTGATTTTTGTAGCGTGCTGGAATGGATTGAAATCAATAGTCAGCAGGAAAAACAATTCTAATATTTACCGCTGTGGTAATATGTTTTGGAAAATGGTTGGTAATTATCTAACGTGTATGTGGGTTGTACTGATTTAGGTCAAACATGCAAAATCAACGGTATGCCCCTTTAACTCTCTTCATCCACCAATGCTTATTTTCTACTGCTGATGCCGCTTGCGTAAGCTAAGACGAGTCCCACTTTCTGCTCTCCGCTTTTAAAATGCTCTTAAAGCCTCCAAAGAGCATCGTCCGCTCAGACCGGAAATCCTGCTGGAGGGAAATCAGCGAGACGTCGCATGATATAAACGTTTACGCAAAGCATGCCATGAGCTGAAAAAGAAAAAAAAAAGAAAAGCATGGTTTCCTCATATATGTTAGCTCAGCAGCTGCCGTCGTGTTCTTTTCATGGCTCATCTCTCCAACCGTTGGATTTGAATTCTCGCCTTCCAATCTGGTGTTTCTGTTGGGTTTTTGGGGGATTTTTTTGGTAGTTTTGTTTTTTTGTTTTTTTTTTTCTCTCATGCAGTGGCACTGTGTCATTTAACATGGCAGTGCCAAGTCTTTGTAGCCAGAGTTTACGATTGGATTTCCAAGTCCTCATTAGCAGCACAGCGCTGGCTTCCTGTCTCATCCAAACACACACACACACACACACACACACACACACACACGGCTGTTATATCTGACTCCAGAATGACTCACAGCTTTCATTCTTTAGGCAGGTGTCAGGCTTTTCGTGCCTCCACTTTTCTGGATTTCGAGAGCGTTTGCGCACATTATTGCATCTTGTGCTTCAGGATGGCGCTCAAACAGCCCACATCCTTTATCATCTTTCCTCTTCATCATCCCCCTCTGCCTGTCTTCCTCCACGTTTCTTTGTCAGCATCAAACCCACATGCTTGCTTTGTTCTGCGCACCGCGTGTTCTCCTGGTCATGTAAAGGGTAAACGGCCTCCTTACAAAACGAACATCAACGCTCATGTTAGCAGTCCTTTACGTCTTAAAGGAAAATGTCTCCCGTTTTCATGAGATGCAAGTAATTCTTTGCTGTAGGTGTAATCTGTGAGGAAACGTGTCTCATCCTGACTGTTCGTCTGATAAAAGGGAGATTACAGGATGATTTACTACAGATTTACTACAGATTACAGCCGACAACAACCAGCACGTTCATATGTACCAACCAAGTACCAACCTCAACGATGCAACAAGCCTAACAAGTCAAATCAAACCCAACTGGGTTCCTGTTATTTTTCTAAGATTTTTTTTTCTTAGTTGCTCGTCTGTTTTCTTGTTTTATCCATCCGTTTCTCCATGATGAGAAATCTGTAAGCCTGTAATCCATTTTTTAATCCTTTTCATAATCACTTATTTTAATGGTGAACTGAAAGCCCAGCAGGAGTCCATACTGAGGATGAATGCATATTTCAAATATACTTGATATATACTCAAAAATACTATATTATAAAATATGACATATTTAGTTATTTCTGTTTTTACTGAAGGGAAACTGCCTACTTTCATAGACGTACATGTTCATTTTTGCACATTTTTACAATTTGCAGTATTGTTTAATTCTGCGATCATCAGTACAGCGTTGTTCAGTGTTACTTTCTGAACATCATTATTGCAAAAATACCTTGACATATATCACCATCACCACCCTTAAAGGACCATACCACCCATTTTGCATGTTTGAGCCTAATATATTCAATTTTCATACATGTTACGTTACTGACAATCATTTCCCAAAGGATAAAACTGTATTTCAGCTTTCCTGATATTTTGCTAAATCTCTTAATCTTTCAAAATCAAATATTCAAGTGATACACCCACCTTAAAAATCCATGTTTCTCCTGCTAATAGTTACACAGCCTTATGAAGTCACGGTCCTTTAAATTTTTCCATAAACGCAGGTCTTCTTTTGGGACTATATTCCCCGGTGGAGGCATACATTCACTCCACGCTTTTTATTGAGCTTAAACACTAAAATTACATAACTTCTAAAAAAAACCTGAATACACGTCTTGTTGGTGATGATGGATTACCTATCCCAAGAACGTTTCAAGTATCAACAAGTTGATTTTAATAGCAGAATGAACTGAAACCAATGGAGGTCTGGAAGGTAGGAAAAACATTTTTAATTCATTGTTCCAGTAGTATGCTTTGGGAAATGATTGTCAGTAACATTACCTGTATGAATATTGAATATATTAGCTCAAATATGAAAAATGGGGGGTATGATCCTTTAATGCATTGCAGCAAAAATAGAACGACTTCCCGTTTTACTAGCTCAGCTAATCAGGTAGAATTATCATTAAGGACTATGGAGGAGATTCGCTTTTGGACTAGATTGAACAATCTGGCCGCAGACCAGAAGAATACACGAGGCAATCTGTGTCTCCAGAGCAGGGACAGATCTGAAACATCGTCTGTCCACAGATTCCTCCTGAGCATATGGGCCTGGCGACGTCCCACCAGGCTTTTCCACTCTGCCCTGCCAAGCTAATTCAAGAGTGACCGTCCAACAGAGATTCTATTAGCAAAACAAAACAAGAGTGCTTCCTTAAATACTCCCTCTTCACTCATTGGTCAAGCTAGAGAGGTATAAGAAAAAAAAATCTCTTGCCTGCTACTTCCTGTAAATAGAGATTAATGTAGACGTGTGAGAATGGAGATCTGTAGCATGAAGCTCGTTTACTTTGCATGAAACCAGCGTATCCTCCAACCTAAACGAATAGAAGAATAGAAGAAGACATATCTTACATTTACCACTGTTTATGTTGTTTATATATATCTATATATTAATATAAATATATGAGCTATAGGAGGTTCCAGTGACATGTATAGACAACATGAATAGTGGTAAATATAAGATAAAGTGTGTACATGATTACTGGGCCTCATAGTTACATCTCACATCACCATGGTTACAACCTACAGTCATGTGGAGGCGAGCTGCCTCTCTCCCTCTATATGTCTCTCTCTTGCTCTCTTTCTTTTCCTCTCTTTCTCTTTTCCTCTCTCTCTCTCTTGTCTCCCTCTTGCTCTCTCTTTTCCTCTCTCTTTTCCTCTTTCTCTTCCCCCTCCCTCTCTCTTTCCCTATCTTTCTTTCTCTCTCTCTCTCTCCCATTCTCTCTCTCTCTTCGTNCCCTCTCTCTTTCCCTATCTTTCTTTCTCTCTCTCTCTCTCCCATTCTCTCTCTCTCTTCGTCCTCTCTTCCTCTCTTCCTCTCTGTCTCCCTCTTGCTCTCTCTGTCTCCCTCTTGCTCTCCCTCTCTCTTTTCCTTTCTCTTCCCTCTCTCTTTCCCTCCCTTTCTCTTGTCCCCTCTCTCTCTTTCTTTCTTTTCCTCTCTTTCTCTTTTCCTCTCTCTCCCTCTTGCTCTCTTTTTTCCTCTCTCTTTTCCTTTCTATTCCCTCTCTCTTTCCCTCCCTTTCTCTTGTCCCCTCTCTCTCTCTCTCTCTTTCTTTCTTTCTTTTCCTCTTTCTCTTTTCCTCTCTCTCTCTCTCCCTCTTGCTCTCTCTTCCTCTTTCTCTTCACACCCTCTCTCTTTCCCTCTCTTTCTCTTGTCCCCCCTCTCTCTCTCTCCCTCTCCCTCCCTCCCTTTCGTTCTCTCTTCCTCCTCTCTCCCTCCCTCTCTCTCTTTTCCTCTCTTCCTCTCTCCCTCTCACTCTCTTTTCNCCCCCCCCCCGTGTGCTGTATTTAGTCACGTTAACGTGAAATAAAGGCTCTTCCTGGCTGCATCTTTACCTTTCTTTGACGTGATGTAATGACTGCCAGATTTCCGTGACAAGATGTTTTTTCACAGAGTCGTTGGCTGCAGCTCTGTGTTTGTGTTGACCTCTTTGCTTCACCCTGTTTGTGAAGATAACACACATTAATGCTCCTTTCATTCTTACCGTACCTGCTTTCTTTTTTGACTCCTAGACGCTCCTTGTCCCAGGACGCCCAGGACTTTTTTGACAAAGAAACAGGAGTCTTGGAGGTTCCGATGGAGGTGCAGGTAGCAGGCCAGGTGTGTTCCGCTGATCCACGCCGTCCTTTGTCTTCCTAATTATTATTCTTCCTGTTACTATGTGGAAACGCTGCTGCTTGTCCTACTTCGTCCCTAACAGAGCAGAACCACTGAAGGTTGTAACCTATTTTGCTCGTAACAAGCTAAAATTATCTTCCACCCCCAAGGCCCGGTTACTCCAAGGGTGCTAATGAGCCAAGCGTAAAGGTTATTCCTCAATATTTATCTGAAAGTGTCTCCAGAAACTCAAACTCATGTCGAGGAGCTCTTTTCTATGTGTTCTCTTCATGTTCTATTCTTATTCCATGCAGCACATGCAGCGTCAGGCGTGTGCCAAAATGAAAATTCACAGTTCATCATTATTTTGGAATATCATTGTTTTACCTTAATTAATTCAGGCCAGGTTTATTGAGTTTGGGGAGCAGGTAACTGCTGCTGTTTCAGTTGTCTGACTAGATTTTTGCATCTTTCCAGGGATCCAACTGACATGACTGAAGGACATTTTTGAAAACGTTTTTAAAAACCACCAAAAAAAAATAATGGAATATGTGTGTGGGAAGTATTTATTGGGCTTAAAGGACCATACCACCCATTTTACATGTTTGAGCCTAATATATTCAATTTTCATACATGTTATGTTTCCCAAAGAATAAAACTGTATTTCAGCTTTCCTGATATTTTGCAAAATCTCTTAATCTTTCAAAATCAAATATTCAAGTGATACACCCACCTTAAAAATCCATGTTTCTCCTGCTAATAGTTACACAGCCTTATGAAGTCACGGTCCTTTAAATTTTTCCATAAACGCAGGTCTTCTTTTGGGACTATATTCCCCGGTGGAGGCATACATTCACTCCACGCTTTTTATTGAGCTTAAACACTAAAATTACATAACTTCTAAAAAAACCTGAATACACGTCTTGTTGGTGATGATGGATTACCTATCCCAAGAACGTTTACAGTATCAACAAGTTGATTTTAATAGCAGAATGAACTGAAACCAATGGAGGTCTGGAAGGTAGGAAAAACATTTTTAATTCACTGTTCCAGTAGTATGCTTTGGGAAATGATTGTTAGTAATGTTATGTGTATGAAAATCGAATGTATTAGGCAGAAACATGCAAAATGGGGGTATGGTCCTTTAAACATGCAAAACACCGACATGGTCCTTTAAGAACAATACATGTGCAACATCTTAGGAGTAACACACAGTAAATGGAGTTGTAATATATGAGTGAAAATAGATTAGCAGCATAATTGTTTTCTTCACCTTCTGCCATGTTTTCATTTTGTCATGTGCTGCATGTTCATTTCCGCTCAGTTACTTTTAAATTGTGCAGAAAATATAGCACAGATGAGGTTCCACAAAAACGGCCTTTTTCTGAAGAGACAGACAGAAACTTACATTTTGAAAAATAAAATCTGTAAACTCAGAAGCCCTTGAAGTATAAAAAAAAAAAAAANAAAAAAAAAAAAAAAAAAAGAAAAGAAAGCTTACAGTGCTGAATTCCTTCAAGTCCTGAGCAGCAGCCCTCATTAAAAATACAGAGCAGCTGCCTGGACGTTCATGCTGCATTTATGCCAGGCCGCTATCTGTGTAAATCTAAATCTGGCCACTCTTCTTTTGCCAAATTATCACCTCCCTCTCCCTCTCCGTCCATCGTCTTCTCGTCTCCACCGGGGCAGGCAGAGGACTAGGAGGAAGCAGGGTTCTGACACAGAGCCAAAGACTGGGCCAGGATGTTCCTGTGGAGCTTCAAAGCTGTTGCCCCCAAACCCAGACCCTGAGCTCCTGGCATTAAATCACACACACGCACGCACGCACGCACGCACGCACACACACACGCACGCACTGTTCTTTGGTCTTCAGACTCCACAGCAGCAGCAGGAAAATGGTTAGTTAGCAGCATCATCTGCTGTACGCTGACAGGGCAGAAGAGGGCGCCATCATGCTCCGTCACGCCACAACATTTATAACTTTTTAATTTTCTAAAGTATAGGCACAGCGCACAACAAACATAATATTCCTAAAGTGCCTTAATTTAAAGTGGCATAAAAGTGATGGCACAAACGGACCATAATAATTCAAGTTAGGAATGACAGTATGGTTCATCGACATCAATAACTCAGCAGTTTTTCATCTTAAAGGAACATACTGTCCATTTTACCGGCTAATATATTCAATTTTCATACACATAACGTTACTGACAATCATTTCCCAAAGCATACTACTGGAACATAAAAATGTTTTTCCTACCTTCCAGACCTCCATTGGTTTCAGTTCATTCTGCTATTAAAATCAACTTGTTGATACTGTAAACATTCTTGGGATAGGTAATCCATCATCACCAACAAGATGAGTATTCAGAGTTTTTTTTTTTTAGAAGTTATGTAATTTTAGCGTTTAAGCTCAATAAAAAGCGTGGAGTGAATGTATGCCTCCACCGGGGAATATAGTCCCAAAAGAAGACCTGCGTTTATGGAAAAATTTAAAGGACCGTGACTTCATAAGGCTGTGTAACTATTAGCAGGAGAAACATGGATTTTTAAGGTGGGTGTATCACTTGAATATTTGATTTTGAAAGATTAAGAGATTTTGCAAAATATCAGGAAAGCTGAAATACGGTTTTATCCTTTGGGAAATGATTGTCAGTAATGTAACGTATGAAAACTGAATATATTAGGCTCAAACATGGAAAATGGGTGGTATGGTCCTTTAATTTCAGCTGCAAAATAGGCCTTGGCTCTGACATGAATTTGATAGATTCTTTAAGTGTGTATGTATGTATATATATATATATATATTTTGTCTCCCTCCCCCAATGCCCCTGGGTCATTGGGGGAGGGAGACAAAGTGAGAATGGCTAACCGGTCCTCCGGTACTCTGAAATGAAAATCACAGAGGTCCCGGTAATCGACATATTGTTCGTCTTTGCAGAATGTGCTCTTCAATCTTTTCCCTTCAAAAAAAAAAAAAAAAANAAAAAAAAAAAAAAAAATGCTATCAGAATCAAAAAATGTCAGAATAAGATGAATAATTAATGTTGAGAATGAACTGGAAGTTGAGAATTATTATTAAAACGAAAACAGATTTCTTCATTTCATCATGAAGTAGCAGAGGCGCGTGAAGACGTGTGCGTTTGTGCCGTCAGGTGCAGCCCGTTCCCTTCATGCTCCACGCCGTCGTGACCTCCTCTGACCTCCAGTTTGACCGAACCGAGGTGGATTTTGGGAAATGCTCCATTTACCAGTCAGCAAAGAGCAGCGTTCGCCTCAGCAGCCGCTCCCTGCTGCCTCAGGACTTCGGCTTTGTGGGCGTCCCAGAGGTAGTAAAGTCCAAAATAGATGGACAGATAATAGAAAAGTTTTCAGCAACACTTTTCTTCATATTGTTCTTCATATCAGTTATTTGAAGTTGTACTTTATGTGTTATGGCCTTATGCTCCCATATTGCCCTTTGGGGTTTGATTAAATATTGTTTTCATCTGTATTTCTAGATGACGTTTGTCGGTTTGTAGGCCACACATTTAGCCGTTAGCATAGCAATAACAATGTTGAAAGTTGAGTTTCACCCAAGCTCTCTTCCTCTGAGACTTTTCCCATTTAGAGTCTGATGATGTTAAGTTCTGCGGCTGGAAATTCAAGCTTTTTTGGGGCTTCTTTTTCATCCTCTCTCACTCAGTTTATTGAGGTCCAGCCCAACGACGGGTTTGGAACTCTGCTCCCACAAGAAACTCTGCAGATTGATCTGATTTTCAGTCCCAAGAAAGCCAAAGATTACCATTTTCAACTTACCTGCAAATCTGGAATTAACAGGTACATTTGTTGTAGTTCTTCTCTCTTTGTGTAAAATAAATGATGGGTTTGATGACTTATGAGGCTAATATGGACCTGATGATAAAAATGGGACCTGATCCAATGAATGTCATCCATTTCTGCTAATTGTTGATTATTTATATTTATTTATCATAGAACTAATCAAAACTAGAGAGCTATTAAACTGACATGATTTATTTTCATTATATATTAATACCAGCATCATTTTTTAAAAGTAAAAAAATTGAAACTCTTTGTATTATTTATGTTATATAACGGATGTAACTACCATTAACCCTGAGACCTAAATGATTCCTTCCTGTTGCTTTATCCGTAGAGAATTCCCGCTGTCTTGCCGAGGATTGGGCGTCCGTCCTCCTCTGGAGCTTTCTCATTCTCTGATCCAGTTTGGGGCCACGGCAGTAGGTGACCATTCCTCCGCTTTACTTTATCTCATCCACCCTCACGCAGACCCGTCCAGGCAGCCGGTCCCTCAGGCGAGCCGGCAGGCCATGGCCCCCGGAGTCCCCAGGCTGTTCTCCTTCACGCTGCCCGAGGATTCAGACATCAGCATCAGTCCTTCAGCAGGACGGATGCTGCCTGGACAGGTTAGAACGTTTGGTTCTGTTTAATGTGGACTGTGAGGACATCTTCACGTTTTTAACATGGCTGGACCTGACCCAAGCTTCTCTTATTTCTAACTGTAACATTAAAGGACCATACCAACCATTTTGCATGCTTGAGCCTAATACTGTATATTCAGTGTTTTCAGACTACAGGCCTGAAAACACCCTTAGTTGTCTGAACTAAATATTAAACTCAAAATTTCCAACTTCACCATAACAATAACCATAATCAAGCTCATTTTACTCTCCTACTTTTATGAACTGTTATATAAATTGTGTTTATAGCACATACAGCAATAATCCTTAGACCATAAAAATAAATGATGCACACTTAATCAAGTATTACTATTAGGAAAAAAAATATTATTCAAACTGATAACTAGATAATGAAGTATAACTGATGTAGCGTAGTGTATTTAAATTACGGTTACAGGAAAAGAATACATGCCATTAGCTCACTGTGTATTTCTCCACAGTGTAATGACGCCCTCTGCTGGTCACCTGGCAAAAGTGAATATTCCTTTTATTTTGCAGTTATTTTTCATTTATTCAAGTAATTTTTAATGATTTATACTTGCAGAACATAATAAATAAACACACGTAGGACATAAGGACAAATACATGTGTCTTGTAAAGGACCACAGTTGGTTGCTGTGGTTGTGACGGTGAAAAAGACAAATCTGTTTCCTCCATCAGTTGACTGTGGACGACTTTCCTGTACGCTCATACTGTTTCTAAAAACTCTTAATCTATTTCATTAATTTTTACAAGTGAAGGAAATCCAGTAAGTAGTCTGTAATTGAAAAAAGTGGGTTATCAGCCCTGATCCATGCAGGAAAAGGCTCAGACATTATTAGAGATAATAAGTCATGAGATATAAAAGAGAATTAGATTTTTAAGCTAATAGCCTTCAGATCAAATGACATGTCAACAGGCTCAAATACAAATTTCCTCCAAACCTGTAACCTTTAACATCTCCTGATGCAGAGATTCCTGATCCAGGTGACGTTCAGACCCAGACTGTCGGACCAGGAGATCAAAGAGGAGGCGCTGCGTCTCCTCCATCACGCCAAGCTGCTCCATGAACAGGATTTGGACAGGAGCAGACGACCTGAGCAGGAGGCAAGAGTCCGTATGCGGCTAGCATGATGTCATATTGGGCTTCATTTTGAAACATATCCACTAATAATAATAATAATATAAACTTTATTTATACAGCAGTTTTCTCAAAGTAGAAAAGAGTTACAGCAAAACACAACTTGAGTTGATAAAAGTTGATGAAAAAAAAACTAGGAATAAAAATAGAATAAAAGCAAAATAAAAAGGAACCAAAAGGGAGTGTGATTAAAACAGAGCCAGTGGTAGATCTGAGCCTGAGTCTAAAGCCCCGCCCACTTTCTGAGATGGTTAATTAAAATGAGCTAATGTGTGGAAGGCAGCGGATAGATCAAAGGGGATTAAAACTGAATATTGTCCAGAGTCAGCTGAACAATAAATCATTTACCACTTTGATGAGTGAAAGCCTGACTGGAATTTAAAAAAAAATACTGTTTCTATTCCAGCTGACTCCTTATACACCTGAATACATAAGCCCATCAGTCAGACGTGATTTTGTGTGTGTGTGTGTGTGTGTGTGTGTGTGTGTGTGTGTGTGTGTGTGTGTGATGAGACTAAGCAGAAGGTTCCAGTGGGGTCCCGTAAAGGAAATAAGGCATCTGTGAATTCAAATAACAGCAAAGCGTCAGAGAGCCCCAAGACTGAAATACGGAGTCCATCCCCCAGTCCAGTCGACATCCAGCCAGGGTGAGATGAATCCATCCTTCTGTACCTTTTCCACAATCTAAGGTGAGAAACCTCTGATGTTCTCATCCAAATCAACTCGAATTTAAAGAGAAACGGCCCAAAGTAAAATAACGAGCTTTTCATTTCTACAAACTCCATTTCCATATTTGAATTATTTAAAGGACCATACCACCCATTTTGCATGTTTGAGCCTAATATATTCAGTTTTCATACGTTACGTTACTGACAATCATTTCCCAAAGGATAAAACTGTATTTCAGCTTTCCTGATATTTTGCAAAATCTCTTCATCTTTCAAAATCAAATATTCAAGTGATACACCCACCTTAAAAATCCATGTTTCTCCTGCTAATAGTTACACAGCCTTATGAAGTCACGGTCCTTTAAATTTTTCCATAAACGCAGGTCTTCTTTTGGGACTATATTCCCCGGTGGAGGCATACATTCACTCCACGCTTTTTATTGAGCTTAAACACTAAAATTACATAACTTCTAAAAAAACCTGAATACACGTCTTGTTGGTGATGATGGATTACCTATCCCAAGAACGTTTACAGTATCAACAAGTTGATTTTAATAGCAGAATGAACTGAAACCAATGGAGGTCTGGAAGGTAGGAAAAACATTTTTAATTCACCATTCCAGTAATCATTTCCCAGTTTTGGGAAATGATTGTCAGTAACGTTACATGTATGAAAATTGAAAATATTAGGCTCAAACATGCAAAATGGGTGGTATGGTCCTTTAAATGGAATAACTTGACATCCTCAACCTAAATTCTGGCTTTATCTCAAAGTTTACTTTGTAAAATAGATTTGATTTTCTGATGTAAAAGCCAGTGAACCAAACATTTGTTATTAAATATTTCAGAGCCAAATACTGAAGAATATAACTTAATTTTCAGACAGCGTAAAAGCCTTTCTGCGTAGGAAAGTAGCATAAACTCAGTCTGACATGCAGCAGCAACACTGAAATATAAAAAGTGCACAGAGCTTTGTGCTTCTGCGTTTGCTCCGCTGCCAGCACTCAGGTGATTTCATCAGCATTCCCTTTTTTTTTTGTAATTTGCAGTGATACACCATGCACAGCGTGATCTCCTGGGTATGGAACGATGTGGTTTCTTTGTGCGTAGAGTTGCTGATTTAGCTGTGTTGTGTCTTCTGGCTTCAGATCTCAGGAGTATGAAAAAGGCAGGAAGTCCCTGCTGTATTCCTTCATGCAGCGCTGCCGTCAGCACACCGTCACCTGCTTCGTGTCTGATGGAGACCCTCCAGAAGAAGATCCACTGGCCCAGCCAGCATGGAGGTAACACACACCTCAGAATACCTATAAAATTTCATACATGATAAAAAAATTTTCATGTCACGATATTGATGATATTGTGGCGTGATATTTTGATAAATTTTCACATCATGTACAACAAGAAAAAACAGAACTAGCATGACCTAAGTAAATTAGTTCCTAAAAAGGAAGCTACGTCTGTTGTTTGGAAGTTATAAAGGTGCTATAGAAATAAAATTATTATTATTATTATTATTATTATTCAGCTACAATGCTAACAAGCGTTACCATGTTAACAAGCGTTTGGTTTAGTTTCTCCACCTGAAGCAGAAACACCTGGTGAATACCAAGAAAGTCACAAGTCACATGAGGAGGAGAGCCAATCAGCTTATTAGTTACATAAAATAAGCAGGAAGTGCTTTTTTATTGGCTAATTTATTATTAGCTACGCTCAGTCAAGCATAGCTGGAGTGTTAGCTAGTTGTACTCCCTGTGAGCTAACAGTGGAGTGACATGAGTGAAGTGATGACTTGTTGTGATGTATGAACAGTGTTAGCTTAGCTGCTAACAGTGTTAGCTTAGCTGCTACACTAACTTCAGCTGAGTTCTTGTCTTGTGGTGGATTTGGACTTCAGAGCATATTTAAGTTTAGCGTCATAGAGGCTAGTTAGCTCTGGAGGGAAAATCATAGCTAAAGATCAGATCTGATGACATCATCAGTCATTTTATTTGCTGATATTATTTATGTTTTACAAAAACACACACTCTCGTCATGTTTATTTTCTTTATAGTCCCTTCAATACACTCTACCTGAAGCTGCAGTGTCCTGCTATACAGCCCCCCCTAGTGGTCACAGGCAACAACGGACAAAACAGAATAGACTTCAGTCAAGTGGCAGTGGGTCAGTAAATGTAAATGATTATTCATCTTGTTAATTTATCGCACTTGATATTCACTTACTTACGTGTTCACATGTGTGTGTCCTCTGTTCTTAGGAGAGAAAGTTATCAAAACGTTTACGGTGCAGAACATTTCCAAGGAATCTTTGGATGTATCCTTCCTCCTGCAAATACTCAGCAGCTGAGTTGGATATATTCTTACTATATAATATATATTCTTATATTCAACTATCTGCTGTTGAATAATGATAAACACACTGGCAATGTGAATCAGGGAAAACGCCATTATTCTCGATAAATTCTCCTTTTTGGTATAATTTATTAAATTCCTTTATTATAATTGGCAATTTGTACTAGTTACTCTCTTAAGTTTAAGCTAAATAAGTAAAATGACGTATTTCTTTATCCAAAGTGTTTTTATTTAAGTTAAAATAAAAGCACAGACATACTGTAAATATGCTTTTTCTGACTGTCCCATACTTTTACTAGAATAAATGCAGGTGATGAGGTTTTCCAGCTTTTCTTTGACCTTGTCGAAGCTGGGCTCGTCGGTGCTGGACATAAACGGACCGTTCTCCCTGCTGAATGCTCTCAGACGTCTCAGACCTGGAGAGAAACACACTCTGCTGCTGGCCTTCAGTCCAGCTCTGGGCAAAAAGGTTTCATTCATTTCACCTGTTCACAAATGCACATATATCACCAGTGTCACTACCATACATGATAATAAATAAATAGTAAAATACATAGGGTCACAGAGCCGGCATGCTTGCCCAGATGTCCTTCTCCTTAGCCTCGTTCTCCAGTTCTTACTACGGGATCCCGAGGTGTTCTCAGGCCAGATGGGATATATATAATATATATATAATCCCTCTAGAATATTCTGAGTCTGCCCCATGGCGTCCTCCCAGTATGACGGGTCTGAAATACAGTGCAGGAAGCATCCTGATAAGATGCTCGCACCACCTCAGCTGGCTCATTTCAGCTCCCTCCTGATGTCTGAGCTCCTCAGCCTGTCCGTAAGGGTTACACCGACACCCTGCGAAGGAAACTCATTTTGGCCGCGAGCATCCTCAGTCTCATTCTCATTGCCACTATCCAGAGTCATGGCTGTAGGTAAGAGTTGGAACTTAGATTGAGGGTAAACGGAGAGTTTTACCGCCAGCCACATCACAGATTCAGCATCCTCATCAGCCTCACACTCCATCCAATCTCACAAGACCCCGAGATACTTCACATCCTGCACTGAGGCAGCAACTTGCTCCTCAGCTGGAGGGGGACAGTGGAGTACCATGTAGCTCATCTTAGCCACTTAAAGGACCATACCACCCATTTTGCAAGTTTGAGCCTGATATATTCAGTTTTCATACATGTAATGTTACTGACAATCATTTCCCAAAGGATAAAACTGTATTTCAGCTTTCCTGATATTTTGCTAAATCTCTTAATCTTTCAAAATCAAATATTCAAGTGATACACCCACCTTAAAAATCCATGTTTCTCCTGCTAATAGTTACACAGCCTTATGAAGTCACGGTCCTTTAAATTTTTCCATAAACGCAGGTCTTCTTTTGGGACTATATTCCCCGGTGGAGGCATACATTCACTCCACGCTTTTTATTGAGCTTAAACACTAAAATTACATAACTTCTAAAAAAACCTGAATACACGTCTTGTTGGTGATGATGGATTACCTATCCCAAGAACGTTTACAGTATCAACAAGTTGATTTTAATAGCAGAATGAACTGAAACCAATGGAGGTCTGGAAGGTAGGAAAAACATTTTTAATTCACTGTTCCAGTAGTATGCTTTGGAAATGATTGTCAGTAACATTACATGTATGAAAATTGAATATATCAGGCTCAAACATGCAAAATGGGCGGTATGGTCCTTTAACGCTCAGCTGCAAACTGATCCAGTGCATGTTGGAGGTCACAGCCTTCAAACATAATATTATTCTAATATAATTGTTATAATAATAACAACAAAAATATATATAAATGTGAACAATATGGCAGTACTTGTCCTGTCTCCAAGTCTCAAGAACTCGTTTTTACACACATTCAGAATGACCAAAACATCACGCAACAACCCTAAATAATTGCAGTAAAACAACAGTTCTCAATCCCACCCCTCAAGTTTCACAGCTCTGCATATTTTAGCTGCATAAGTTGTGTTTTATCAGTCAAGATCTGAGAGCCACTAACTCCTGATCAGGTGACCACACCTGATTTAGCTCATCAGCTGTGGGTAGAGCAGTTCTGGAACCCGCAGCCTAAAAATGATGCACTAATAGTGTTGTACGTGCTAATGTAGCCTCTCACTCACTTATGTCCTCCAGTACCATGAGACTCTGGAGGTGCGATGCCAGAGGATGACCCTGGCGATGACTGTGTGTGGGGAGGGCGTGGTCCCTGCTGTCAGCTCCTCCCACCCTGGAGGTCTCCTCGACTTTGGCTATCTGTTGGAGAAGGAGAGCGCCTCACAGGTCCTGACGGTCAGTCAGCAGTGGCAGGAGTAAAACATGTTTACTGTCACTCATTAAAGGACCATACCATCCATTTTGCATGTTTGAGCCTAATATATTCAGTTTTCATACATGTAGTGTTACTGACAATCATTTCCCAAAGGATAAAACTGTATTTCAGCTTTCCTGATATTTTGCTAAATCTCTTAATCTTTCAAAATCAAATATTCAAGTGATACACCCACCTTAAAAATCCATGTTTCTCCTGCTAATAGTTACACAGCCTTATGAAGTCACGGTCCTTTAAATTTTTCCATAAACGCAGGTCTTCTTTTGGGACTATATTCCCCGGTGGAGGCATACATTCACTCCACGCTTTTTATTGAGCTTAAACACTAAAATTACATAACTTCTAAAAAAACCTGAATACACGTCTTGTTGGTGATGATGGATTACCTATCCCAAGAACGTTTACAGTATCAACAAGTTGATTTTAATAGCAGAATGAACTGAAACCAATGGAGGTCTGGAAGGTAGGAAAAACATTTTTAATTCACCGTTCCAGTAGTATGCTTTGGAAATGATTATCAGTAACGTTAGGTGTATGAAAATTGAATATATTAGGTTCAAACATGCAAAATGGGTGGTATGGTCCTTTAAAATTCCAGCCTTCTGGAGACAGATAACTTACAGTATAATATGATCTTTTCCCCAGTTAGCAGCTTGTTGTGTTTTCACCTGCATCTGTGTGTGTCTGTCTGTGAAGATGATGTTGATGACTTTTTAATTTGTTGTTTTATTTTTGGGAGGTCAGAGCCTAAGTAATGACTTTGAGCCATGTGTGTCCTCCAGCTGCAGAACAGCACGGCGCTGCCTGTGGTGTTCAGGGTGCTGCTGGCCAGCCTTTCTCCATCCAGACCNCTGCCTGTGGTGTTCGGGGTGCTGCTGGCCAGCCTTTCTCCATCCAGACCTCAGGGTGGAGCTGACAGTCTGCCGTTCGTGCTCAGCACCTACACAGACCCTCAGGTCCAGCTGACTGTGGGTAAGGTCTCAATAACCAGAAGACCAGCACTCACAGCAGAAAGGTTTGGTTTTGAGATGTAGCCCTACATGTGTTTTCAACATCTGCGTAACTCAGGATCTGTTTGGTTTAAATATAAACGGTAAACTTCAGGTTTCACACTTCATAATGTGATTCTCTGAAGCCGACTGAAAATCAAAATGCATGTATTGAAAGACAGCAATGAACAAACAAAAACCCAACGCAATTCTACACACCAAGCTGCAGCCATGAGTAACAACTCTGCTTAGCTGCTACCTAAAGCTAGCATGGCGAGAAAACACAGCAAACAGAATGTCAAACAATGAAACCAAAAAAGCCATATTTACCTTCTTGATCTTAACAACCCTGCTACCTGAAGCTAGCTTGTTATCAGCCATGCTATCTGCTACCTAAAGCTAGCTTGTTATCAGCCTTGCTACCTGCTACCTGAAGCTAGCTTGTTGTCAACCCTGCTACCTGAAGCTAGCTTGTTATCAGCCTTGCTACCTGCTACCTAAAGCTAGCTTGTTATCAGCCTTGCTACCTGCTACCTGAAGCTAGCTTGTTGTCAACCTTGCTACCTGAAGCTAGCTTGTTATCAGCCTTGCTACCTGCTACCTGAAGCTAGCTTGTTATCAGCCTTGCTACCTGCTACCTGAAGCTAACTTGTTATCAGACTTGCTGCCTGCTACCTAAAGCTAGCTTGTTGNTGCTACCTGCTACCTGAAGCTAACTTGTTATCAGACTTGCTGCCTGCTACCTAAAGCTAGCTTGTTGTCAACCTTGTTACTTGCTACTTATAGCTAGCTTATTATATGAAGCTATCATGGCTAACAAACATAAGAAATTTGTTTTAATTATTTTTACTTGTTTTTGTTACAAACAGATCAGTGTAGATGACTGGAGGAGAACCAATCAATTAATACATTTTTACAGGAGAAATATGAAAGTGTTTTCATTTCCCTGTTGTAGTTAAAAAACATGTAACTGTGGAATACCCACTGTGCCAAAATTAAAAAGAAATAAATGAAAGAATAAATAAATGTAGAAATATATAGAAAAATTAAAAAATACATAAAAGAATAATTATGAGCATTTTTATTTATTTTCACACTTATTTGTTCACTTATTTCTGTATATATTTATTTATTCATTGATTTCTGTATTTATTTCTGTATATATATATTTATTAATAGCACCCGTGTGAACCTGGGTGCTGAGACACCAACTTGATGAGTCGGTCTCCTATGGCTGAACAGTGTGACGTACATGTGTGAGGACCAGGCTTTTTATTGGTCAGATGCTAGTTTCTGCAGATGGAATTCCGCAGCAGCTAAGGTGCCTGCAGATTTTTTTTTTTCCACAGCAGCGTGTAAACCTGCATTGCATGGAATTAATGTTGAAAAAAAATCTGCAGCTATAATCTGCACGGAAACGGCCTTTAGGAAATAAACTCTGTGCATACCAGCTGGAGTTGGGTGGCTGTGGCTACCTTTTGGTGGCGCTAATGGTTTGGACCTTAAAAACCCTCTGGACTCCGAGCACTTTCTGGGCGGTTTTTGCTCCTGTCACATTTTTATCACTGTGGCTCATTTTTCACTGTAGCTGCAAGTCCTGCAACTCTATGGAAGCAGCACCATCATGGCTATATGTAGGAAGAACTCAGAAATGTCTTTTGTGAAGAATAACACAGTTATAATGTCATAACTCATAAAAAAAGGAAAAAAACATAAGTTGAATTTCTTTGATAATTTATTTTAAAAAATTGAAAAAAAGATGTAATCTATATATACCACATTTTTCGAAGTGCCCACAAGTGTTACCAATACTGGAAAAATTTAAAAAAGGGACTATACATACTGAACTATTTACATTTTTACAGCCTATAATCTGTAGAAACAATAGGCTTAGTGTGGCTGCTGCAGTCTGCATTCAGCCAATGACTCGCTGAATTGTTGTCACANAAACAATAGGCTTAGTGTGGCTGCTGCAGTCTGCATTCAGCCAATGACTCGCTGAATTGTTGTCACATGACTGTTAAAGAGCATAGAGGCACTTCAGGCTTGCTAGTTGTGACGAACAACGCAGAATTTGTTGCTTTTTACAGAATTTGGATTGGACAAAGGGTTTATTTTTAGCAAATTTTTAAATGAGACATTTATAATAAAGTGATTTTGAGGAAATATCACTATTCTAAGCTTAGATTTGGTTACGTTTCCTTACTTCCGTGTTAGGCACCCATGGTTAGTTCAAGGACCATCGGAAATTTGAAAACCCGACAATAATTTTGATTTTTTGAAAGATTGTGGCTATGACAAATGGTGTAATTTTGGTGACTGTTTAAAGAAAACATGACTTTTAAACCTGCCGGCGGGTTTTGGGGTCCAGAGTATTTATCTTAACACCACTCCGGTTTGAGGTGAATTACTGTATGTCAGGCTTTCATTTGAACTAGGATGAAATTATATGATTGAAACCTATATGTAACACATAGCAGTACTTACAGTCGTAGTATTTATTCCTATACAGGAACTCAGAACTACAGTGGGTCGAGTGTTTTCACTGTGTCGCCAGTAGAGGGCAGCATTTCCCCACAGCAGAGCCAGGAAATCACCATCACCTTCCAGCCTGACCACCCATCAGTCAACTACTCTGACAGGCTCACCGTGGAGCTCAGTAATCAGGTCAACACACACACACACACACACACACAGGCTTTAATCACAACCTAAAACTCCTGCCCCTAATACTTTTTGTGTCACAGAGTAAAGTGTGTGTGGCGGATTTGAAGGGTGCAGCGTGTTCACACACCATGTATGTGTGTGGAGGAGACCCACTGATGGTACCCACTGAATCCCTCCTCCCTCCACTCATTCCACTAATGACCAGTCAATCTCAGCTCACAGGTACAGGCTTCATCTCTCTCTCTCTCTCTCTCTCTCTCTCTCTCTCATTTTATCTAAATCATGGGTTTTAGGCAGATGTAGCAGGTCAGGCGTAAATGCAACCAGAAAACAGTAGAAATAGATTGCTCTTTATTTGCTCAAACCATATCAGGAGGTGATGTGAGATCATCATCATCATCATCATCATCATCAACATCATCATCTTCTTCTTTGGGTCCATTTCTAAGGCTGGATTCACATGCTAAGTATTAGCGTTGCCGCTGACCTGGGCGTTCAGCGTTCTGCTTGCACATGAGCGGAGTCTGAGCAGCGCTGCTCAGCCTCGCGCTGACAGGAAGCGCTCGTTGCTAATGTCAATTTAACGGTTACCATGGATGTAAAGACAGGATGTAGCCTACGTGCGATCTTTGCACATTCATGGTTAAAATCAGATTTTGGTTTCAACTCAGGTAGCGACATGGACATCGCAAAAAAAATGCTGCTCTTATTAGGAGAAGAAAAGCGAAAAAACGGCGAATGTGGGTGAACAAAACCTCACCTTTCAGACACTGTATTAACAATTTCCAAACCTGACGTCCCTGTCTGACTGCTGACGTTTTGCCAAACAAGCGCCTTTTTTTTTTTTTTTTTTTTTTTTTACCAGATCATGATATGATTTTAAAGTTGTGTTATAAACTTCTCCTCCATTGTTGTGGCGCTTCTGGTTACATGATGTACACCAGCACTCTGATTGGTTGCGCGTTGAAAGGTCAGCGTTTGAGCGCCGCATCAAAACGGAGAATCTGAGCATCGCGCAGCGCTCAACATCGCGCGGCGTGACGCAACATTAGGAGTCACCGCTCAGCTCCCAATACACAATAATGGAACGCCCAGGTCAGCGCAACGCTAACGCTTAGCATGTGAATCCGGCCTAAGGCTGGTGTGATCCAGAAATCACACAGGAAAGTAAGTTCTAAATGTTTAACAGCATATCTCCTGCAGCATCAGTGTTGTACCGTTGACTGTGGAGCTTCGGCTGTACGTGACAGTAAGTCCTGGTTGTATCGTGTCTCCGTGCAGCAGACATGACGGAGAAGCCCAGCATCCCTCTGCTGCTGACCCTGCGGGCAACCTTCAGCCACGGCATCATCAGACCTGCAGTCAGAGAGCTGCAGGTGGGCTGCATCCACTCCACACAGGCCAAGAAGGTACACACACACACACACACACACACACACAGACGAGATAACACACAGTCACACGGCATCATAAGCAGATTAATCAGCCATTACAAAAATATCATCTCTACACAGCTTCACCATAACACCAGGGGGGCATTCATAAAAACAATGATAGCTGAAGCTCGTTCATAAAGCTTCTTTATGGGCCGACATAAGGTGTGTCTCAGGTAGAATATCCAGGATAAATCGTTGATAAAGTGAAAAAATTAGCCAATATCTTAGTTTTTGTTGAATGTCAGAACTCGTGATTCACTTCAACTGAACTGTCACCAATTCTGGGAAATCCTGACAGACGAGTGTGAAGAGGTGTTTGTTGTTTGTGTGATTTCCCAGCAGAGTGGAGAGTTTCTGTGGGATCAGACGGCGTCGCTGCAGCAGCAGGGCTTCAGCGTGGAGCCCTGCAGAGGCAGCGTGGAGGCGGGACACGCGTGCATCGTCGCCATCACGTGGACCCCCTACAGCGGCTACACGGTGACTTTACACATGTAAAACTGTGAAGGAAACATTGGAAACAGTTACTGTGCGATATTAAATAACAGGATATTATTACATTATAATATATAATATAATAATAATAATAAAATATAATAATAACAGGAAACTAACACGCACACTGTAAAATTTAATCTGCTTTTTGGTCAAGAAAGAAAGAAAAAGAAAAAAAATGAAAGAACCTGATGTATTTGTGTGTGTGTGTGTGTGTGTGTGTGTGTGTGTGTGTGTGTGTGTTGCAGCCCGGTGAGGTGCTGCAGGTGTGTGTGCCTCTCACGTTAAAGGGAAATGAGACCAACGTTTACAGCGTGACCCTGCTGGCTTTGGCCTCCTCTACTGACTGACCTCTGACCTCAGCATGAACACCATCCAGTGGGAAATCTGTTCACACACACAAACACACACAGTCCACAGAGACATGAGACACTTAGGTCCCACATTAACAAATAAATTATTATTACTGACTTTAATTTAATAAAGATATAATAATAAAGAGTCTTTTTCTTTGTTATTTCCAATATTCATATCCATGGGAGGAGGAGGAGGAGGAGGACTTTGGTGAGGAGGAGAAGGAGTGCTTTGTGCCCTCTTCAAAACCAACAGGAATCAGAGGAGGAGGAGGAGGAGGAGGAGGAGGAGTGGTTAGCTAAGTGGTTAGCACACTAGCCTCTGAGNAGGAGGAGGAGGAGGAGGAGGAGGAGGAGTGGTTAGCTAAGTGGTTAGCACACTAGCCTCTGAGAAATCAACAATATTTTTTAATATCTAAAAAAATAACAGCAGTGTAAACGAAAATTTTAACAGCACAAATGTCTGGAAGTATTTTCTGGGAGTTTGACGTTAGTTCACTCGGGTCCAGATCAGGAAGTGTTGCTTCAAAATCAGAGGATGAGAATCAAAATCTTCAGGTCTTAAAGATCAAACGTGGACTTTGACCTCTGACACAAATCAACCTGTCACCTCCAGAGCAGCAGGAACCTGATGCCACCACCAGGGGGGGCAAGAAGAGCAATCCACAGTGTGTGTGTGTGTGTGTGTGTGTGTGTGTGGCCTTCCTTCAGGGTGTGTCAGCTGATGTAAGGCAGCAGATGCTTACAGCACATAGCGCTACTGCTGCAGCTGTTAATGCTGCTGCTAATGCTGCTGCTGCTGTTAATGCTGCTGCTGCTCTGTTGCTGCTGCTGCTGCTGCATTAATAAGAGTTCAGCCTGAGGCCAGGCAAGGTGCACTCTGAGAAATGTCAGGATGTGTAGAAATCAATGCAGATGATAGTCTTTTTAAAAACATCCACTGGGTTATGCAAACAAATGACATGATTGGCTGAGATAATAAACCTGTCAAATTTCCAAGGATGTTTTTATTTGAAATTATGCTGTAAACTGTTGAGTTTTTTGATCATCAAACACACAGAAGCAGATGAACCAGGAGACGCCCAGTTTGACTGATCTGAGGAAAATCAGCCTTTTGTTCCTTGATTGGGATGAAGAAGATTCACCAATTGGCTTTCCACAGGTTATAAATTTCCTGCAACATAATGAAATTTGAAGAGGAGAAACCTGTTTCTGAGGTCAGATTTGGGGATTTGATGAGTTTTCTGGGTGAAATCGGGTTCACAGACAGGTTAGCACTACAGCAGAATGTTTTCTAAATTTGGTTTAGTGGAGAAAATCTGTCTCCCAACGTTTCCATCATCTGCTCAGAACGACAAAACAGATTCTATTAAATAACAGAACAACAGCATTATGAGTGTTACCATGACAGCGACATCATTTAACTCAAATAACTTTAAGAAACAGGCTGCAGTAACAATAACGACTAAATTTAATAATCATGTTCATGCTGTCTTGTTTTTATGGTCAGTAAGACATTAGAGCTGCGCAGAGAGACTTATCTGCAACATCTGCTGTACAGGTTATAAATATAATGTTGGTTTTGTTTAAGTCCAATAAATACAACCTGCATACACGTTACATTACTGACAACCGTTTTTCCAAAACATACTGCTGGAGCGGTAAATACAAAAATTGCTTTTCCTACCTTCCAGGCTGTCATTGCTTTCACTTCATTCCAATACTTTATAAAAATCATGAGATAAATCTGAGAAATAATCCATCACAGCAAATATGAGGTCTTCAGTTTTTTTTTTTTTTTANTTTTTTTTTTTTTTTTGTTTTGTTTTGTTTTGTTTTGTTTTGTTGAAGTAACTTTATTTAACTGGTCCAACATGGAGCTACAGAGAAGAAAATGTATGTCTCCACCAGAGAATATCGTCCCAGGAGAAGACAGCTTTTACTGAAAAAATTAAAATAACCATCTCTTCTACATACAGGCAAAATACTGAATTTTAGGGTAGATGAATCACCTGAACATTTGATTTTGGAAGACTAGACGATTTGGCAAAATAAAAGGAAAACTAAAATGCTGTTTTCTGTTTTGGAAAATAATTGTCAGTAACGTGTATGTGGGTAGTATTTACTGCGCTCAAATATGCAAATTCACCGGTATGGTCCTTTAAAGCTAAAAACAGGAAATATACAGCATGTATGGATGAAATAAGGAGAATGTTGTATAAAACACATTCTGTCTTTAATTTGATTTATTTAATTTAATTTATATTATTTTGTCATTTCATTTCAAATATTTGTTTATTTTTTGAAAATATTTATTAAATTATACTAAAATACTACTACTACTCTGATACTTTTGCTGTGGCAGCATCTCTTGGGGAGCGTTAGCATTAGCATTTAGCTAACCGGAAATCGTTCCTCAAACAGTAACAAAACAGCTCCATTGCGCTGTAGCTTTGACCTATTTTTAGTACGTTTTAGAAGAGGAAAAAAGGGAAAAAAAAAAAACCGAGGGAAAAAACAAACAAACAAGGAGGGGANTTTTTTTTTTTTTTTAACCCACTTTATTTTTTTTTTTGACACATGACCCCTAAGGGGCTCTGTAACAATCAATAGTTTTATACAGAATATAATCAATCATTTTTCCATCAGGTTGATATTAGCAGATGAAAATGTGTGATGATGAGATGCAGCAGATGTCAGAACAGCCTGGAAACGGACCAATAGGACGCGAGCGCTCAGAGATACGTTGGGTAAGCATTTATCAGAGATTGTAGGAGAT
Organism: Lucifuga dentata; assembly: GCA_014773175.1. Classification (NCBI taxonomy): domain Eukaryota; kingdom Metazoa; phylum Chordata; class Actinopteri; order Ophidiiformes; family Bythitidae; genus Lucifuga; species Lucifuga dentata. The sequence continues at coordinate 35,343 of VXCM01002420.1, forward strand.
TATGCTAAATCAGATTACTGTACAGCAGCCGAGCTATTAAAGGCAAGGTCGTTATGAGCTTAGCCTCAGTCGCTGCTTTTATCAAGTGTATTATATTAGACTGTTTATATTGCTATTTTGCCTTTTTTAATCTGATTTCTCATCTGACCTCATGTTAATGCTGTGTGATCGAGGTACTTACCGTGTGTGTGTGTGTGTGTGAGTTGTGTTATCATAAATTAAAGTTAGCAGGGTGACAGTGCTCAGTAAAGGACAGGTATCCAGGGGCAATAAATCTCAGCAGTATTAACCTGTGCAGGTGATTCCCAGTGGAAACCCACACCCAGAACACACACACACACACACACACTGTATGTACACATTATGCAGGTAGTGTACTTAAAGTTGTAGTGTGTCTCTAACAAGAACACGTTTGAGGCACTGATGCTTTATTTTCTTTCCATTCTTTCTTCCTTCCTCCTTTTTATTTCCATCATTCATTCATCTTTCTTTCCCTCCTTTTTTACTTTCCTTCTTTTCATCCTTTTTTGTGCTACTTTATGTAGTGTACCTGTTCATACAGGATAAGAACATGTTTGATCTTGACAGAATTACCACACACACACACACACACACACACACAGGTTTGGGTGTAAAATAGTCATATTCACTATAATTTTTCACATTCAAAGAGTACATATTGGTGGATAATTTTAATTTACCAAACACAATGTCAGTTTAAAAAAAAATGCAGTTTGAATTTGATCCTTCCTGGCAGTTTTCCATTTTTCCTGGTGAAAGTGAACATCTCCCTGGCTGAAGAGACGAAAGCGTAAATTGATATCACACAAATAGTTAATGTCCAAATGCATAACAGCACTGTGTCCCCTCAGGAGTCTTCCTCACCCAAACCAAAGCCTGCTGATGCTGCCGCCTCCCCATCGGACCTGGCCCCTCCCTGCCCTCCCACAGGACTACAAAGTTTCCATGTCTCCAAGTAACACCTTAGCCTGCTGAGCATTAGCTCCTCCTCTGATAACGACCAGGTCACCTCTGTATCATCAGCGCTGATCCTCCCACAAACAGGAAGGAAATCCCTGCTGATTTCTCTGCTCCAACTAAAGCACATCTCTAAACGCTAAATCTGATGTATGACAGAGTTCAAAATAAACAGCCAAACAACACATCCAAGCAGCTTCTGAGAGCAAAACAGAGAAAAACTCAAAAGATATTATGAATGGATCAGGTCATATATTATTAGACACCAAACATCAGAGAGGATTCTGGTCCTGATGGTCCTTTAAGGTCCTTTAAGAAATGAGCCGGAGGTGGAAAAGCTCAGTAGATTTACTCAGAGGACAGCTGTAGGCACTGGTGCTTTCCATACTTTTTGCATTTTGGCAAAATTTACACTCTTCCTCCTTTACAATCCAGAAAGAAATATTTTTTTTTACTGCACTACATTTGTGTTATGGCTGCTATTACTAGTTAGTTACAGATTACATTCAGAACATAGAAGATAAACTCATAAAATATGACAATATCATGTTCCTTTATTGCCTTCCTTCTTTTCAACCTTCCTTCTGTTCTTCACTTCTTTCCTTCCTATGTTCCTTCTGTCTTTTCTTCTCCTTGGGATCCTTTCTTTTTCAAATCAATTTTCCATTCCTCTTCCCATCTTTCCTGGATTATTCAGTGTTTAAACTTTCTCTCTGCTTTGATTTCAAAGTTAGACTAATTACATGTTTTTTTAAATCCAATCAGAAAACATGAAAATCCTGAATTGGGCACAAAAACTTTCATGTGACAACATTAAATTTGTTTTCTTCACCATGGGTATTTTTACGCTGGAAACTTGAATACCACATACTCTTAATATTTGTTGACTTTTACTTGAGTAAAAATGTGAATGCAGGGTATATATTTGTAAAATATTGCACACATGTTGCTATGCTGGATGTCCTGGGGATTGCATTAAAGGACCATACCACCCATTTTGCATGTTTGAGTCCAACATATTCATTTTTCATACATGTTACGTCACTGACAATCATTTCCCAAAGGATAAAACCGTATTTCAGCTTTCCTGATATTTTGCAAAATCTCTTAATCTTTCAAAATCAAATATTCAAGTGATACACCCACCTTAAAAATCCATGTTTCTCCTGCTAATAGTTACACAGCCTTATGAAGTCACGGTCCTTTAAATTTTTCCATAAACACAGGTCTTCTTTTGGGACTATATTCCCCGGTGGAGGCATACATTCACTCCACGCTTTTTATTGAGCTTAAACACTAAAATTACATAACTTCTAAAAAAACCTGAATACACGTCTTGTTGGTGATGATGGATTACCTATCCCAAGAACGTTTACAGTATCAACAAGTTGATTTTAATAGCAGAATGAACTGAAACCAATGGAGGTCTGGAAGGTAGGAAAAACATTTTTAATTCACCGTTCCAGTAGTATGCTTTGGGAAATGATTGTCAGTAACATTATGTATATGAAAATTTAATATATTAGGCTCAAAATGCAAAATAGCTGGTATGGTCCTTTAAATATGCAAATTTGAAGGAATACTTTGGATTTGGCTGTGGGGACAGGGAAGGGCACATGCTGCTGTCGGAAAATCTGTTTTGGATTGCAAATGAGACTGTCATTTACTTGAAATAGCGTTCTTCAAATGACATACAAGAAACTAACATATTCCTGGTGCTGTCAAACATGTTTATGTCACAGAAATCAGACATATCAGCACAAATTTCCCATCATAGTAAGACACCAAGGTCTGACATGGGCACATTTGGGAATGTTGCAGTGTGTATGGAGGGAAGATGGTTAATAACTATTGCAAAAGGCTTTATTAAATATTCTGCAGCTGAAATAATTATAGTAAAAAAATAGAACTTGTATAGCTCATTAGACTTTCAGATCCACTGGCATAAACAGGGGTTTGCTGTGCAGGAAGTTTGTCATGGATCAGATGTTCAGTGTCAGATCATTTTTAAAAATATTTTTATTTGATGACAGGCCAAAGTTGCATTACTAAAATGTGTGTTTTTGTAGGTAAATGTAATCTTGGTGTGTTGTTAACACCAAAGATGGCAGTATTTCCTGGTATAATGGTCTGTGAAGTGGTCGTCGACCTTCGCCGTGCGTTGTGACGCTGCGTAACGTGGGGTTTCCCAGACCTGAGAGCAGGGTTACCGCGCCCATCTCTGCTGTTTGATGGCCGGAGGAAGAAGCGACTGAGATCCTGGCGTGAAGGAAGAACAGGGGGACGACGACGGTGGGAAAGACAAGAAGGGATTTGCTTTGAGTCGGAACTTGCTTGAATTGGAAGAACGCTTAAACGGGACTCTGACACGTCTTTCTGGGTGAACACCGCCTAGTCTCTGCGCCTCTGTGCCGGTGTGTCAAAAACTGGGTTCGGGGAGTGCCGCTCCTCGGTAGCTAAACTAGCTAAATCTGCGCCTGGGCGGAGAGGACAGACAAGCTTTTGCTGTTTCCAGTCAATGTGATATAAACAACGGATACCCTCGACTGAAAGCGGGTAAGGAAATGCCATTGAAATGTACGTTTGTGCGTCAGGAAAATACATTATATGACTGCAGGGCGCTAGCCTATCGAACAGGAAAGATGAACGAAAAGCGTTAAATTGGGCTGAGTGGCTCTGCTTATCCGTTCGAGCTAGCTGCTGCTAGCCTGTGGCTAGCTACCGTAGCTGCCAAAGAGTGGGTGGGGGTTGCTGACTTAGAAACTTAAGTAAGGTGGTGTGTTAATACAAATGTCACTTAACAATAGCAGGATTGAAATAACTTACATGTGTGTTTAATGTGTGCTTGGATAGGCGGTTGGCAGCCGCTGCGAATGTTAATGTCAGTCGCTGACAGTTCTGTAGGTTAGCCAGCACCCCTTTTCAACGTCCGGGTTTCATTCTCACTCTTGAGAAACAAGCTGCCTTGGTTTAGCAACATTCATTGTTGATTGACTCTGCCTTTGCATAACTTTATTTTAGGGTGCAGTTAAGGAATTAATTGGATCCCAATTATGTCAAACATAATTCTCTATGTCGGCCCATATTTTCCACAGCTTTCCTCTGCAAATGGCCAGTGACTACCTGGTAAGCTAATTAGTCACATATTTGCTATCACCAGCTAATGTAAATTGTTGACTAACCTTAGACAAACTGTGTAAGACGGCCGTGACTGCATATTTGCAACTTCTTACACTGCTTTAACTCAGCCAAACGTCAAGGGAGTTTGAATTTCCTTCCACAAACGTAATATTGAAGCACCCTACAATTGACAACGAAGGGAGTCTAAAAATGGCTACTTCGCTAACAGAATCACCACCACCCCCACTATTCTGTAGCCAATACATGCAAGTAGCCAGCAGTGGCCACAGCGTCCGTGTGCTGCCTGCCATGGCCGATCTGGGTGTGTGTATCAAGAACATGGCAGCCAAGATGATTAGTCTGTATTCTCAGGGAGTCAGAACAATGTTAAGTGCCCCTTCACATTAAAACTTTTTGAAATGAAACGTATTTGTTGCGTCGCTAAAATTATTAACGCAGTGCCGATGTTCGCAGCTATTAGACTTGTCAGGCTATTTTAGGAGCTACAGAAACTTACTGCATTTAACGCAGCGAGTCGAAACCAAACCGTGGATTTACTGGATGTTACAACTATAATTTTATCCTAACATTTCCATGTTTAGTTTGCATTTAGCAGTCAGTCAACCTGTAATAGTGCGAAATGGCTAACTGGTTAACCACGAATGTTCCCTTGAATGTACAATACGGTAGAAAAGATTAGAAATGTTTATTTATTGTCGAGTAGCAACTTCGCTTTCAGATCTCACGGGAAACGGGCAATAAGCGCCGTTCTGCAGCTCATAGTAGGAATGCTTAGCTTGGTTTAGTAAAAACGTTAAATCACAGTCAGAATGCGACCACGGATCGTTCTCATTGGTCTTTAGTCCAACCTCTTCTTACGATAATATGAAAACGAGATTGTCTGATTGGATTTTCACAATCTGTTTATCTGGATCACGGCTACGTTGCAGGGCGAGTCGTTAGCTGCTGGTAGCCATGCCCCACCGGGCCGCCGCTCGCTGCTGTCTCAGGCACGGAAACGGAACGAATCAGCCTCAGCGAAGCCTTAAAATCATCCAGCTTAGCAGCAGAAAGTCTTAAAGCATAAACAGAGGTTTTTTTTAGTTGGTTTAAATATTTGTAAAGAGGTGTTTAAGCAGCGAGTCAGATGCGTTGCGGCAGGAAGCTGAGCGGCTCCTCAGCAGCCTGCCGCTTTACCAACTTACAAACACGATAACGAATTATTGGTGATTTTTTTTTTTTTTTTTTTTTTTTTTTTTTTTTTTTTTTTTTTTTTTTTTTTTTTTTNAAGAGCTATTTGTATTTACTGGTCCACAAAGATGAATTCATCTTGCTATGTGCCCCCTCCCTCCGCCTCCTGGAATGAATGGGTTCCTGTATTCAGGCCCAAGCAGCTGCAATGAACAAGATGGCGTTCAAAGCCTTCCTCATCACCGCGCTTTCTCTCAGAGAGGCAGCTGCCGAGCATCGCATGGATTCCGGCTTGGCAGACTATATTTCTTTGATTTAGCCTATCCATAAAACACCATGCATGTCTTAAAAAAAACAAAAACGGTTCAAGCCGACGGAATTAGCGTGTAAAATGAGGCGATATGTGGACCAGAGATGCAGGACAACATGGTGGGAAGAGCTGCTGTACATCTACTATCAGCCGGTCAACCGGATACTAAAGACTATTTTTATGTTTTCAGAAATAGTAAATTATTTTTAACATTTAACATTTGGAACATAATGTCTCATTCAATACATTTGTGACTACATTATTGAAGGAAAAGGATTTATTCAGGCCTGTCTATTATTAACATTTATTATAAGTGAGTAGATGTAAAGACAGGATGGCATTAAAATATACAGAAATTGTGGTTTTGCTCAGGTGTAACTTCAGTGTTTTTCACATTTGGCAAAAACTATTTTAAAGAGTATTATGTATTTATTCCTCTTCAGATGCTGCTGCCCACTCCATATGTTTTATTGGTCATATTTTTATTATGTTTTAAAACTGTAGGCCTTTTTTTTTTTTTTTTTTTTTTTTTTTTGAAGTGCAAATGATTTGGCATAATTGAAAGTCCCACTATAAATATGAATATCCAAATTACAACAGCTATTGACCCAAAACTCCCAGTGCTGCGTGTTCTTACCATTAGGCTTTCTTGTTAATGTTTTAAGGGTTGATAGTGTGAGAGAAGAGGAGGCAGAGGATAGGGTTAGATGGAGGCAGATGATTCGCTGTGGTGACCCCTGAAGGGAAAGCCGAAAGGAAAAGAAGAAGAAGAAGACTGCTGTCTTAGTAATGTAATATAAGCATCTGCTAGGGTTGATCACATTATTCCTCTATGGATGAACTGCCCAGCATGTGGAGTCTTTTTGGCTATTAGTCCATTACAGGATTTTTACAGTTGTGTTTAGCTGAGAAATCACACGTCCATCTAAAATAATTCACTTATTCATACAAATACTCTCTTATAAATGTGTAGGAGAGTTTCCTGGGAGTGGCCCACGCAATCCTCACACCCAGAATGCATTTGCCACTTTTCCACTGGCTCTAGTGGGCAGCGATGGCATTATCTGTGTGCATTTTGAAGCATATTGTGTTGATGCCTCTCGGATGACACGAGTAGTGTGTGACGAGCCTCTCTGAATTCTGCAGCACAGTAATGTGTGTGTCTGAAGGAAGTTTGTCCATACAGGTTTGTACACACCAGAGCTTTTCAGCAGGATGAACATGTGTTAAAACCTGAATCAGCCTTTTGTGCTAGAGGAGGTTTTTTTTTTTTTTTNTCCCCCCCCCCCCATACTGATTGTCATTCCACTGATGTGTATTTTTTTAATCTGGAAGTGGAGGATATGAATGGGATTAAATTCTTAGTCTGTGGATTTGGCCCTTTGGAATTATGTGTTTTGATGAGTGATAGTGCTGATTTTCTCCTCTTTTCATATGATCCTATTTTAACCATACGTACACTAAGCACTCACAGACGATGGTAAAATGTACTTGGAGTGGTGGTTGCGTACTAAACTGTGATTTTAAAAAAAAAAACCAAAACAACATTCACAGCAGGAAATTTGTCTGGCCAGTGTTCTCCCATATTGTTGAAGTAGTTTGACATTTTCTGCTGTTACTGTAATGCTTTATGAGAATGACATTGATGTGTGCTGTGGCTTTCAGAAGAAAAGCTTAACTTCTTTTAAGTGGGGGGGCAGAGCTAAACTGGACACACACATTTGGTTTCGCTTTCTTGGGGCCGCCCAAGTTTCGCCTATGTACGGGAAACACTGAAACAAATGTCAGTGCTCCTGAAAAAAAGATACAGGTGGAAAAACTTTCTTAGATTTGGTGGCACCATCAAGTTCATCATCATCATCATCATCAAGATGACATCTGCACGTTCATGTCGAATGCTTGTTCCTCATTCCATCATCTCAGCATGAGAGTCCAGGACATCACGTTCCAGCTGCTCTGTGTTCTCTTAAAGCCATCGGTCAGTTCGTTGGCAACGTTTGATCATCAGCTGATGCTTAGTTCAGATGAAGTGTGTATGGCTGCAGTTTCTTTACTCTGTTCGGATTGTTTCTGTGGTTCAATCTGAATCCATTTTCCTCTTCACTCAACAAGCTGCAACTGAAGTATTGACACGGTTTGATCAGGGTGTGTTCCTCATCCACAGACTTCAGGGCTAATGATGGAGTCAGAATTGTAGCTGTCACCAGGTGGCCTTCGTCAGGCTCCATGTTTGGAGTTGGTTAAAAGATGAGCTAACGGCGGTGTTTGACTCGTGTCCAGGAGCCGTTAGTCTGTAGTTTCTGTCACTCTGATCAACCAGCGTTACTTTTGCTTCCTCTTACACGCACTGATGCAGAGTCGTGCTGTCACAGCACGCAGCCACAAAGTGTTATCGCCAGCGCCGGCCTGCGTTTTATTTTTAACTCGCTGTGGATGCTAGCATGCTGGTGAATGGGTCACACCAACGCCGCCACCAGCTCTGAAGTGGCNCACACACACACACACACACACACACACACCCACAAGTCTCAGTGTATTTGAACACAAACAATCACTTCTCCTCACCATGGTCACATGCCCATAAATCCCCCGCCTCCCGTGCACCCTCTGGTCTCCTGACAGGGTCCTGAGGACTGTACTGACTGTCATTCATCATTTCTGCTGTGTGGATATTGTAGCTGATGAGCTTTAACACGTATGTTGGGTAACTTCATTGGGTTTTGTACTTAGGCTGTGTTTCTCTACAGCAGCACACGAGGATTTGTTTCAGAATCACATGGTACAATGCATGTCAGTATATTTCTTATGGTATCTTTTAGGAGATGTTTTTCTTTTTTCCAGACAGTCAACATCAGGGTCAGCACGCTGTAACACGCTGTTTCCCACCTGGTAGTTTGGCTGCAGGTGATGTTCTGCATGCATAGCGTGTCACTGCCTAGCAAAAGCTCCTCGCCACTGTTTTGAATAGTCAAAGTAAGCGGCAGCGGGACCGTTTAGTGACCCAAACAAAAGCCGTCAGCACCCAGCCGCTGAAAGCTCATCAGAGGCCCTGCTGCTGCTGCTGCTGCTGCTTTGCATGTGGTACACCAGCGCCTGCCCTGCTTTGGAAACAGCCCATCTCGCCGTCTGTTTACTTTCTAGCCCTTAGATTTGACTGCTGCAGCGAAAATGTGACCAAACCTGAATCCCAAGCTGACTGAGAAAGGCAGCCATAGACTGAGTTTTCTTCCCATGCCAAACAAGAAGAGCCACAGTCAGTTGAGTAAAACTTTGGGCTAACTGTCATGTGACACACACACACACACACACTTGTTCCTCTCTTGGAAGCTCAGAGAAAAAGTACCAGGGAGGGGTTTGATTATTAATGCAATCAGAAGGGTTTTAAATAAGTCATGCTTTTGGCTTTGGGCTAGCCTGACCTTCCCTTCATTTTTCCTTTTTTTAATCTAACTCCTTTTCCTGTATAAAAAAAAAACAAAAAAAAACTGTTTGTGCTGCTTTTCCAACCACATCTCATACCACTGTGTGTGTGCATGTGTGAAGTCTGACAGTCATTTAGTGCCAATTATAAGTCGACAAGTACTTGATAGCAGTGATGAAACAGTTATTAATGTGCCATCTGATCCAAAACTAAATGAATAAATGCAGCTATTTGAAGCCGTTACTTTGTGCTTTAGAAACTTAAGATTAATAAATAAATATTGCTGCATTTCCATCCAACTAAAGTCATTTTTTAAAAACGACTTAATGAAAGTCGACTCAAGGAAAAAGCGACTTAAGTTGCATTTCCGTTCACTGTATGCAGCGACTCAGCCTGAGGACACTGTACGTGACGCTGCATTTCTGCGCTGTATAAACTTGTCACTTGTGCTGAATACCGGGCGGTTGGGGAAACGTTTAGCGTGAGCAAAACAACAGTTCATCGTTGTGTATGCGGTGTGTGAAGCTATTGTAGGGAATCTAATAAAAGGCACATTAACCTGACGTGTTGGAGGCAGCAGATAGTGCTTTGCCACGTGCTGCACATCATCTTCCGCAAATGCATGGTGCAGTGACGGCACACATTCTGGTTCTTCCTCCAGTGGATGGGTACGAGACTTTATCAATAGAAGGGGTCATCTGTCATTCTGCAGACACTTGTTGATGACCACCTGCGCTTCTGAGACGTGTGTGTCTCACCTGGTAGCACACATGACGCTGCGGTGTTCAACACGTCTGTACAGGTACAGATTCATTTAAATGTCATAAAATCTAAATTTAAACTCAATCTCAATTTAAACGACTAACCTGTTTCCATCCACTTAAGTGATTTCTAATTGAGTCGACTTGTCCGCTAAACAGCCTCTGCTTAGCGTCTTAACTTTTTAAATGAATTTCGAACTTAAAACGACTTTGCAGCGTTTCCATCCACTTTTTAAAAGTCGCTTCATGCGAAGTCGTTTTAAAAAGTTGGATGGAAACGCAGTTTAGACAGTAAAGTGTCTGGATGGCAGCTGCTGATGGAACTCAGCGGTAAAGACTGCAGCAGGACTCGGCTTTGATGTTTGATAACAGCTAGTTTCAGTTTTTGTTTAGTAATAATGGTTCTGATGTGCAAACAGACCAGTGAAAAATTAAAATTTGAGTCATAAACTGTATCACCTGTTGATAATCTCTGTCGTACAGCAATGAACAATGTACGCTTCTTAATTACCCATTGGTAAACATACAGTGCTTGATGACTGATAACTGTTGAATCTAGTTACTTTAGGGGATACAAAATTAAAATATATATAAAACCTTCATCCTACGAAAACACAAAGAACATACACCACCCATATAATGTTGCATTGCTGAAATAATATTTTGAGTAACAAGAAAAATCAGTATTATTTGAGCACAGGTAATGAGTTGCATTATGCAGGAAGTGGAAGGGTTTCACCATAAAGTCGTTGCCTCTGGCCCCAAGTTCACCGACGTGGAAAGGTTTTTGTGTCGTGCTCACAACGTCAAAGCTTTCTAAAGCCAAGTCTTCATCCCTCCTCTTCTGTGTGGTTTCAAAAGCTCTGAGACAACATCGCATACATTGAAAGCACATGCAGCAAATGTGTGTCAGGTATTCTTTGAATGGCCTCATGTTTGCCCTGCTTTTAGCTGCTCTGTCCTCATGAATGCATCTTTCACTCAAAAGACCAAAAGTTGACTCGGACGATGAAGCCGTGTTTACAATTGGAGCATTTTGCGAGATGGATTCGTACAAAGATTGTGCAGCTTGTAAAGTAACCAGATATGATAATGCATCTTATTCTTTAAATAACAAGGTAAAAACATAAGAAGAAGTGTCATTTGGCGTTTGTGGGTCAGCACAGGGTTCCAGTCTGGCTCTGTGGCTTTAAGGTGGCTTTGCTATGGAAAGCTGCACTTTATTTACTCTGACCTGTAACAATAATAACTATAATGTCAGATTGTCTTAACTCTTGTCAAAAAGATGAGATTCAGAGGATTATAGAGAGAATTCTAAGCGTTTTCCTACAAATTAAAGATTAACTTGAAGGAAAGGGGATACTGTTGCTGAGAAATCTGTCATGTTTCCCTCTAACATGCAGACTAGCTTGCAGTTTATTAAAATCTGTTCCTTTTAAATATCAGAAAAACATAATTTTTTTTGTCCCTTTTATTTTTTTTTCAATTTCTAAACTTAACAGCAAATAATAACATAAGGCAAATATTTACAGACAATATATATCCCGTGGATAAGAAAGGAAAAATAATTAAATATCTAAGTAAATAATAATAATAATTAATAAATAAGTAAACAAGACAGGGCAGCAGCTCAACTGAATTAGAAATTGAAAAACATAAAAACCTTAATTATAGCAGAATTTAAAAAAAAAAAAAAAAAAAGAACCATAACAAAAATACTGGTATTCAAAAAGTCAGTATAGCTTCAAATATACCATAAACGGTTTCCAGTCCTTATTGAAGTAATCCAATCTATCATTTTGTAAATATCTTATTCTTTTCAGGTGATAAATATTAGTTCATCAGTTCCATTGTTTAGATGTGGGGACATCCTTCTTTTTCCAATATCTGAGAATGAAGAAGAAAAAAAACACTCTGTTCTATTAACTCTAGACTCTTTCTTATTCAGTTTAAAGTCATTCACAAACTGCACTATTCTAAAACTAAACTAAATAAGATATTTTCGACCATATCTCCATTTTGTGAAAAATGCAGTGTGGAAGAAGCAAATTTACTTCATAGTTTTGCTCTTTGTTCCAAAATGGTAAAATATGATTCCGACATTTTTGGAATTTTTCCTGCAATGTTTGGAACACATATTGAACCAGATCCAATTCTAATAATTCTGGGTATTTCTGAACGGACTCTTCAGTGGAAGAAAGTACATCAACAGTTCCTTTCCCAGAGTCTAACTGTTGCAAAAAAAACTCAAAACATAATTTTTTAAAAAAGTCTTTACTGTCACCTAAACAGAGTGGACCATCATATTCATAACTGTGTCAGCTTATGCATACTCAATTTAGCCCCGGATTTTGCTCCACTTTCACTGCAGCAAACTAGGCTACGGGGCTTGGTGCCTTCTGGTTTTCTGTCCAGCGTTCCTCTGGATGTGGAATTCTCCTCCCCCTCTGATGTGATGAATCACATCAGAGGAATCCTCCAGATTATCAGCCTTTTTTTTCCTGACTGCATCATTAGCAGTAATAATTAGAACACCGTATTTATCTGAATGTTGAAGTAAAACATCTGAGCTTTTGTGTGTTGAACAGTCAGATAATAGAGGACATGTAAAAACTAGTGACATGCAGAATTCATGGTTTGATGTATAGTTCTACAATTAGTCTGCTTTGTTTTTGGTAGCAGAGAAAGTTCTTTTCATTTTGAAAATAGCAAGCCCTACAGACATTTTCATTTTGTCAGTAAGTCGTTAAAAAAAAGTTAAATATGGAGATTGTAACATGGCTGAAGCGTTTTTAGCGAATCCTTACATTCTCTATTCACTATGTTCACTCACGTCCTATGGTGGTTATTGCTTCGTCCTATGAAGAAAAGCACTGACTTGTGCGGTGATGTTGGTGTAGTGGCCACAGCAGGAATTGCAGCTCGCATGAACCCCCTTGGTACGTTAACGACTTAACACCATATGTGTACATTACCAAAAAAAATGTTTTTGATTTATATGAATTAAACCATCACCATGTATTTAAAGGTCACAGTCTCGCCAATATGTTAGATTTGTCCCGTGTGTGCGTGTGCGTGCTGTTGGTTCATTCTCAGACTGAGTAAGCATCATGTGTGCGTGATCCATGTGCCAAAAACAAGCAAGCCTGAAAAACTCTTTCTTCATATCCACTAGGGATGAGCCGAATACTCGGATGAAACAACTACCTGTTACAGATAATGCACTTTTTACAAGCATGAGTACCATCCGAGTAAAATGTGTCACTATCCGTATTCGTGAAGGGAAAAAAATCTGATTGGGTAGCACTTACTAACGCTGTGTCCACATGGTTACATGATCATCCAGGCAGCCAATCACAGAGCTCCTCTCTACACAGAGCTGCTGCTGCCGCTCCACACACAACGGTCCACACTAGCATAGCATCGTAGCATATATTAGCTATAGTTTAGCATAGTAGCATCTATTAGCTATAGTTGCTATTCTCAGATGCAGCTCAACATTATTGTCAGTCCACAGCTAAACAAACACACATTCATTTACTGTGGACATTTACATGGAAGCATACTACACACATACAAACGCACATTTCTACTAGCTTCTAGGCTAACTAGCCAGTTAGCTAGTGATTCTTAATTCTGTGTTTAAGCCATGCCCACTTCCAAGTTAAGCCCTGCCCAACTGAGTACAGATATGGATAATTTAGTTGGTTCAACAGATAAGGATACAGATATGGATAATGGCGTACTCGCTCATCCCTAGTATCAACTTCCAAAGGAATAAAAGGGGTGCCATCTTTGAAAGCTGTATTTTTTCTCTGAATTTGTTGGTGCTGGAGACGTTTTAAATGCTGTGATAAGAACTTTGTTTTTGTTGAGGTCCCGTAGTCAACACACTTGTGTAACACCAAAGCAAACATGTTAGCTTTAGCATTTTTGTCTGATCCGCTACTCTTTGCCCGGTGTTCCTATCAATAGCCTCATTTACTGTTTAATTTTAAACTTAATGCTCCACACTTCTGTCAGTGCAGATACGGTATAATGTTGTCTTCTCACAGCCTCCTTCTATTTCCCTCGTCCTCCTTTATTTTTCCCATTCAGTGAGAAAATAGTTTAATCTTTGATGAAGTAATTGGCTGTGCTGCACGAGGTTTTCTATGTGATTAAACAAGATGTGAACAATGGCAACACAGTGCAACCTGCTGCTGAAAGCTCATTTTCCACTGGACTCATCAAAATTTGAGAAACAGGAGGTGTAGCGAGCTGTAAAGTGTGTTGTTATGAGGCTCACACTCATAAACTACTCCCTGGATGTGTTTGGTCCAGCATAAATAAAAGTTAAACATCAAATCACATGAAATGGCCTCTTGTCATTTGTTGGATCAATTTTTTAAAAGACCAACAGTCTTGAAAAGCAAAATTTCCTGCATTTAAAACAAATCCTCCTTTTCTTTTTTGCCCATTCTTTCTTCCCGATGACAATTATCAGCAGATTTAAAAAAAAAAAATTAGATGTAGAATAATCTGACACCATAAATCACACATTTGTCTTTCCTATAAAAAAAAAAAAAAGCAGATGGCATCTTTTAAACACAGACTCAACTTTATGCTTATGTGTAATTTCTGTTCAGCATATCCACACAAACAACTTGGTTTACCTGGAAAGGTACTACAATACAGAAAATCTTTAGAGTAACCTGTATAGCCAAGTAAAGTGGGTAGCGAGCAAAATTAGTCTCCTCCATCAGATTATAACGGTGTCTGGTTGTCAGTGAATTTGACTTTCATTACAAACAGAGAAGGAGTCAGGATTTAACGTGGCTTCATTGATGCCATTGACACAGTTACGGCAGAAGAACACCAGGCTGTTTGTGACGAGGTGAGTGGGATCGGATGAAGCTTTTAAGAAATGTCCGGGAGCCATTACCTTCTGTCTTCTTACTGCATCATCGGCTCTCTTGTTCCAGCTTTCTTTGTGACCTGGTTGTGTTGGAGCTGCATTTGTCATGCACCACTTCCTTACAGCACTTAGTCCCCCCACCNCCACCCTCATCACCACCCCTCCCACCCCACCAGCCAAACACAAAATACTCATACATGCAGTCACAGTGTAATCGCTTACATATACTTCCATTGGTCAGATTCAACATAATTACTGTCATAGTTATCCAATCAAAACAACGCAGGACTGTTAGAGCTAGCCAACGCTAAAGCTAACTATCATTACTATCTAACTAGCATTACTAGCCTTCTGAGCAAGCTAACAAATCAGAAATGCTTTGAATGTATCTAAAGGAAAAGCAGTGAAATATTAACTGCCCCAAATGATTTAATGTAGAGTCATTGGTCTTTGTTCTAAATAAGCTTAAAATTTGCATTCTACAAACAGAATGCAAGTTAGCAGTATCTGCAAGAACTTTGAGACATTATATTCTCAAAACTAAACTGCATCTTTGAAGCCTTGATATATTGAACCCAGTTATTTATGTGATTTTCCCAAAACAAAGTATTTTGTGTGTGAAGGTTATCTGAATCATCCAGGAGGCACCGTGAGGTTTAATCACTGCACCAGTAGTTTTGATTAATTCATTCATCCATAAGAATTCTTCTGTTCAGACTAGTGTGGGAAAGGTGCAGGTATTTATCTCGTGAGGCAGCCACACCCATCAGGTGGGCAGGCCTGTTCTCTGTGAAGTTAGGATGTAACAGGAAGTCTGTGTGCTCAGTTACATCATCACAGGCTAGAGGGTGGAGGGAGGTTTGGGAAACACGAGGCTGATGTTAGAGCAGCGTTCCAAACAGCAGACTAGTGCTTTCTCCACCCTCCTCCTCTGCTCAGTGAAGCTTTCTGCACTTTTTACCTCTGTGATACGTGATAAAAACATGGTGAAATATAGTCGTGTTGAGTTCGTTCAGTAGACTTCTGTTTGAATCTTCATTTGAAATGCAGAATTGAGCAAATTTTCTTTTGTTCATGAGACAGTTTACACAAAATGCATGTAGCTGTCACAGCTGTTTATTACTTTTGACAGACTTAAATTAAAAGTACCATTTTAAAACATAACCTTGATGTTTTCCTTTCAAATTTGTTAAATATTAGGAAAATGATAAATACACGTTGTATATTATGCAGTAGGGCTGGGCGATATGGCCTGAAAATTAAATCTCAATTTTTTTTTTTTTCCACACTGNTTTTTTTTTTTTTTTTTTTATTATTTTTGCATTGACGTGTACCAAACTACAGCAGCAGATTAGCAACGATGAATGCTGACTGTCAGGTTAACCAGTCACATCAGCACCACCTGAAACAGGCCAAAGTGGATTGGACAGGGAGCGTATCTATGTTCCCCAGTTCAATATTCTGTTAACACACACTAAGTCTAAGAGCTGGGGAACATAGGACCCTGGGAACATAGGAATGACTCCATTGGACATGCATGGTATATCCTCGTCATACGTGCATCTTCTGTATGAATTGAGGTTTAAAGTAAGTAGGTACACATTTGAAAATGGAATATACAGTATATTATGTTTCTTGCAATTTTTAATGACGTGTCCATGGCAGGTGTCCATAATTGATTCAGATCCTGTACCCTGAAGTTTTCCTGATATTAAAGAACCATACCAGTTTATTTTGACACTATCAGAGGAAAATTAACACGCTCAGTATAATGCAGTCAAATGTAATGCCATTAAATACAGCAACAATTAGGTGGACCTCATAAAGGGTACGGAGTGAAGGCATGTAGTTCTTTGCTTTTGCACAATTTTTATGCTTGAATTTGACATGATCTCATTAACACTGGAGTCTTGTTGCAAACTTGTTGGTTTCCTCTTACATTCAATAGTGTAATCTCAGTAGTTCCATAAAATGATTGAAATTTCATGCTTGCAATCGAATCAAACAGCACGCTCATGCAGAACACTGAACTCCCTGCAGTCAGCCATGACTTTGCCTTTATATGTAAGGACTAGCACGGCTAATCTAAGTCAGACCGATAACTGATTTAATGTGAAGCCATGTTGCGGTGTCATACTCAGTGCCCCCTGTTGATCCTCCAGCTGTCATCTCACTTTTGTCTCTCAGCATCTTCTATCCTTCTGTTGTGTGTTAGTATGTCTTCTCTCAGAAGGTCCCATGCAGCTTGATGCTGTAATGCAGCTGAATGTGCAGCCCAGTTTAAAACCTGTTTGAATACTTGCCACCGGCAATTACAGTGGTAGTAGCAGAAACCACAGAGCACTGTGAAACGTACACTGTTGCCACATCCATTGAGCGTTTTGACAAAGGAGAGACAGGAAGAGACGAGAGCAGCAAGGGAAACACCCTTATAAAGCGAAAGGCTGCTCAGAGAGGCCCTGCTGCACGTGGTATGGAGCCAGCAGCGGCGTGCTGACACGGATGATCAGCAGCTGAGGCGCTGCCACAGCCCAGTATTGACTGAGTTGCAATAAAGAGGAGCTCCAGCCCTTTCTTGCTGTGCCACGTAGGTTTCTAGGTGCAGTAAATGGACCACAAGCTTTAAATGGCATTTTGAAGCACTTCAGTATACAGTTAGCAGAAGCAGTCGGATGGGGGTGCAGCCCTCATGCAGGCAAGAGATGGGGCAGCTGGTGTCCAAGCAGGAGGGCTTAAATTATTAAGACCACCCTTTCTACCCCACTTCTCCAAACACCACCTTATACTTAATGCATGGCTCTGTTTCTGTTCCTGTCAAGGCTGCATGATTACTATAATACATCACGATGCTGATGTATCAAAATATTGCAAAAAAAAGGAGATTAGATATCAGTATAGACATAATTTAGATATCTGTAAATAAAGAGGAAAATTTTGACACTAATAAGGATGCTCTGAAAATTAATAAATTACAAAAACAATTGTAAAATGGGCACAAAGCAGTGTAAATGCCTCTCATACACTTCCTGATCCTTCATGCAGGCTTCATGTAGAGTCGCTTGTCTGAGTTCATGATCAAGATCCACATGGACTTGATGTGTTGCGTGTATGAGACTCTAGATAACTGGAAGGTTGTATCTGCTGCCTAAGCTACAGCAACCAGTGTTGACAAGCTAATACTACGACCGTAGCTAATGGCCAATTTCATAGTTACTTTCTAAACAGTAATAGACTTTTGGTGGATAATATTTGGATGTATCATAGTTTTTGCCCACAGTGCAAGACAGTCACTCAGTTTACATGCTTCTCAAAATTTTGATTTTACTCCGATTCATACAAGAAGTTCATATCATAGATGTCCAAGATGTAATTAATCACTTTTGAAATAAGTTGTTGTTTTGAAGCCACACGTGTCTAACTTGTACCAAAATACATAACGTTGGAGCGTCTTAAATAACAACATGAATACAACTATAATAATTTCAAATAAGCACAAACTATAAAAAAAAAAAAACCCC
>VXCM01002424.1:0-35136 GCA_014773175.1 Lucifuga dentata
CCTCCAGATGCCCTCCCTGAGCAGCCAAGGCCAGTGGCGTGAGGCCATAGTGGCTGGGTGGGTCAGGCCTTGCTCCGGCCTCCAACAGCATCGTCACCAGAGTCTGTCTGCCTAACCGTGAGGCCTCATGGAGGGGGCAGCGGCCGTGACAGCCCTCCTGGTTTACCTTGGAGCCTCGCGACAGCAGCAGCTTTACCAGGTCAGTGCGGTCTGAACATATGGCTGCAAAGGGAAGAAGTCAGTCAGACTAACAGTCTGCCAGTTGTCTGCTTGTCAAAATATGCATAAATATTGTGCATGAATAATGTGCATGAATAATGTGCATGAATGCAATGGCTGAATTCTCTCTAGTGTGTGAAGCTCACTATACACCCACCAGATAACAAAACTGCTGAAAGGATGAGCAATGGAGAGAAAACATTGCTCTTATTAGATCCTGATGTGGCATGGATGGATGGATGGATGGATGGATGGATGGACAGACCTAAATTCAGCTTGTCAGGTGCAGCTCTCTGTCCACTTACACATCCAGACAGACAGACAGAGCAACATGAGCATCCCACTGGATTTACCTTTTTGTCTCCCTGGCAAGAGATAGTCACCTATTCACTCTTCTTTTATCTCTGGTTTGGCTCACCAGCTCTGAAAGAGTCAGGGTCTTTATCTTGCTAGAGGCTCGACTTTCTCAGGCACTAGTTTACATACATTCTCTGCCATTTGGTGTTAGACAGGTAGTGTCTGGCTGGCCAGGCTTGTTTACCAAAAGTAGCCTAGCATCTCATATGGGGTGTTGGCGAAAGTCATTAGACTCAGCCGTACAACCTGTGTGCAGGGTTTTCACATTATAAGAAGTTATTTTATTCATGATCAAACAATTGCTTCAATGTACAGAAGATGATAACAATCAATGAAATACTGTACACAATGACCATATCCAATTTCTTCCTTGCAGGAAAAGTTGCTGTCTAAATTCAGACGTTAGGCTAACCTCGACTTTGGCTGGAACTTAACCTAAATCTGTCGGCAGGTGTAAAGAAACTGCTAAATGTGGATTTGAGGATGGAAAAGGACAGTCATCCTACCTACTCACCTACCAATCTACCTACTTACCTACCTACAACCAACCTACCTACTTACCAACCCACCAGCCAACCTACCTACCTACCTATCTACCTACCCACCCACCCACCAACCTACTTACTTACAACCTACCTACCAACTAACCTATCTATCTACCTACAACCAACCTACCTACTTACCTACCTACCAACTTACCTACCTATTTACCTACCAACCTACCTACCTACAACCAACCTACCTACTTACCAACCCACCAGCCAACCTACCTACCTACTTACTTACAACCTACCTACCAACTAACCTATCTACCTACAACCAACCTACCTACTTACCAACCGACCTACCTACCTACCAACCAACCTTCCTACCTACAACCAACTTACCTACCTACCTACCTACCTACCTACCTACCAACCAGCCTTCCTACCTACAACCAATTTAGCTACCTACCTACCTACCAACCAACCTTCCTACCTACAACCAACCAACCAACCTACCTACCTACCAACCTATGTATACCTACCTACCTACCTACCTACCTACCTTCAAAGAGTGGTGAGTCCTGGTTGTGGTCTTGGCTGTCAGGCTGGGCTCCGTGTTGGAGGAGGAAGGAGGCATTTTCTATCAGACCCTGTTCAACAGCCAGAAATAGAGGAGTCTGACCGAGGAGAGTACGACGCTCGACACTTCCTGGGCCTGAAGCTGGAGGAGAGGAAATCATATGCTCAGATCAGCTGAAGGATTACATGTTTCTCTACAGGGGTGTGTATCTCTATGCTGCAGTAGATGAGGCTTAATGAAGAGGCTCTCAGAGAATGTGTGTGAGATCGGATCAAAACTCACCATTTCATTAAGCTGACTGATCAGCTGAGTGGTCTTATCTATCTACGTTATCGATCATGAACACGTGATGCAAATACATTTTAAATCAGCACCTAGATTTCATACGCTGAAATTTACCACCAGACTGAAACAGGTCTTAATTTTTGTGTGATGGTGTGTTTTATGAATCATTTCCCCAACATTGAAATAAGGAAGTATCAGTTATCGTGCTTTGAAGGCAAATGTGAAAAATATGCCAGCAGGCCAGATTAAGCCCCCGCCAGACTATACTCAGGTATAGTCTGGTCTAGGCCAAAATACACCCCAGAGTATAAAATAGCCCAGGTTGGTTTATACCTTGGAGTATATTTTGGCCTAGACCAGACTATACCCACTAGTCCAGATTATACCCCATTGTGTTTTTCATAAATTAGTCTGCATTTCAATGTCCAGAGTTTCTTTCCATCATAATTTAAAAAATAACATGTCACTGCAACATAGACTTTTTGATAAATTCGGGGATAGTTTATTTGTACCAAATCAATCCTATATTTTATTCAGCTCATGATTCATTGTTGTCTGCACTTGAATAGTTTGTAACTGCATTTAAGAAATTAAAATAATGTATTGTGGTGGATAAGGTTGTGTCATCAGTGTGTGAATTAAAATCAAAAAGTTAATACTGTATCCTTGAATATTTTGTGTTTGAGAGTGGGGGGTATAACCTGGCCTTGGGGAGTATGAAATAGTCTAGCCTAAATAAACCCCAGGGTATAAATTGGACTAGCCCAGAATACCTATACCTGAGAATAAAACAGGCTAGCCCACTTTAACCCCCGGGATAGTCTGACAGGGGGTATATCTTGGGTTCTTACAGCCATTTATGACTGAAGGAACATGGTTGCGTGACAACATTTGCCCTTATCAACATGTTAAGTCTGGAGCTATGCTTTATGAATCCCACCCATTGTTTCAACTGAAACAAGTCTATTTTTAAAACTTCCTGAAAAGTTGAGATTTTGGGGCTACAAGATTTTTTTCACCCAGTAGTAGTGTATTATAATCTCATGTTGATTGTAAAGTTTGGATCTACACAGTCGTCATTTAAATGTATTGTGGTAAAAAGTACCATATTTCTCTTTGTTTATTGAGGGAAAAGGCAAGAAATCTTTAAAGTAAATCTAAATACTGTAGAGCCAGTACGGGGTATTTGTACTGAAGTCAGTCAGACGTGTTGTAAAGCTGACTCTGACCTCTGTATGTGAGCTCCAGGACGGTCTGGCTGCTCTGAGCTGCTGCTTCATGAAGAGGAAGCCATCCTCTGCTGTCAGCCTCCAGAAAGCTGTCTGTCTGCCCAACACACAGCTCCCTCAACACCTTCTCATTCCCTACACACACACACACACACACACACACACACACACACACACACACACACACACACACACACACNCACACACACAGACAGGCAGACACGCACACACAGACAAACAGACATACACAGACACAGACAGGCAGACACACACACAGACACAGACAGACAGACAAACAGACATACACACACACAGACAGACACACACACACACACCCATAGATAGATAGACACACACAGACACAGATAGACAAACAAACACACACACAGATAGACACCGAGACACACAGACAGACAGACACATACACACACACACACACAACACACACACACAGATAGACACACACACACAGACAGACGGACACACACACAGACACAGATAGACAGACACACACACAGACATATACACACACACAGATAGACACACACACACACACACACACACATAGACAGATAGATAGATAGATAGATAGATAGATAGATAGATAGATAGATAGATAGATAGATAGATAGATTCAAATCATTTCAAAATGTAAATACCTTATAGTTTATGAAGTATTTTAAAACATAACAGTATTATCATTCTTGTTCTTGCTCACCTTGTCGTATAGCAGTGAAGATGGTGCTGATGGCTGCAGATTCACGCCCGCTGCTGTGAGGAAGAGGAATTAATATACCCAACTCTCACCCAATTTAACCCCAAAATCTGTATAACACCAGTCAGCCAGTGAGTATGATTATCTATCGCTGTGTATTTTAATGAGATCCAGATATACATTCAGCATTTTTTTAATGTACTGAATAAATGTGGAGCTTTGCAGAAATATGAGCTCTCCTGAGTGATTTTAGCCTTTAGACAGCTGTTTATGTCAGAATATTCAATAAGGGGATAAATGGTACATTGGATGGATGGATGGATGGATGGATGGATGGATGGATGGATGGATTGCAGTTAAAAGCTGGGAGGACGGTGAAATCACGAGCAAGAAATGTGATCGTGTTAAAATTGTCCTTCACACAGAGAGATCAAATGCCAGAGAAAATATGTTTCATCTTTCAGTCTGACCTGCTGCCATGTCTTCTTCTTGTCGTGTCCTTCTGATTGCTGCTCTCCAGCAGACTCTGTTCTATCATGTACTGAGTCGCTGCATCTTCGTCACCCTCCTCTTCTGTCCCAAATTGCTCAAACTCCATCCTGTCTACATAAAGACCCCTGGTCCAGTGCAAGAATAATGAGTAATAAGTGTGAGAAATAAATGTTTCTGCTTGTATTTCCCCAATTACAGGGTTAAATTTAAAGTCAGATGCTATGACGCAAGTTTTTTTTTTTTTTTTTCATTGATTCAGTTCTGAGCTGGATTGAAACACAGCACAGAAAAGCAGAAATTAAGACAAACTTTAATATTAAATTTGCCAAAATCTCAGCAAACCTGAATGATGCAGCAACATTTAGTTTTCACCATATTCATTCAGATCTGATCTGAGTTTTATCTCCAAGGTCAGACTGTTCAGACTCACACTTTGCCTGCTGTAGGTTCCAGTGTGGAAGATTAAGAGGGTTTTGCTTCACGTTCTTTTTTACCTTCTGGTCTGGTTCCTTTTTGTTGTTCTGTTGTCTTGGGTTCAGCTGTATCCTTCCACTTTTAAAGAGGCTTTGCAGCGTCTGTCGTTGCTGTAAACTGCAGGCTGAAGGAGAATGTCTGTGGCCTGTTTGTTAAAACCAGAGCTGTCTACTTACATGAGTTCTGCCAAGTTTGTGGCAGCTCCCTGTACGTTCAAAGTACAAATACATACATGTACTTTACTTAAACGGATGAACGCCTATCCCCCTTTCTTTTTTTTTTTTTTAAACCCAACCACCACCACCCCATGCTGGGAGACCTTTATTTTAATCTTTCTTTTTTCTTATTTTTCAATATCACAATATC
Source organism: Lucifuga dentata (assembly GCA_014773175.1). Classification (NCBI taxonomy): domain Eukaryota; kingdom Metazoa; phylum Chordata; class Actinopteri; order Ophidiiformes; family Bythitidae; genus Lucifuga; species Lucifuga dentata. Next base: position 5,203 of record VXCM01002424.1, read on the forward strand.
ATAACAAATTAAGATTACAACAACCATCTCAGTATTTTTTTCCACCCAGCATTTTTTACATTCAAGATCTACACATCATATCAACAATAAAGAATAATAAGAATTACAATAGAAAAAAAAATGACAAAGAGAACAAATATAAAACTAAACACAATTTTAAAAAAAATCTGTTTAATAATTCCCCATTCATTATTATCATTTATTCATTAGTCTTTGAGTGGTCCCCACATTTTCTGATATTCATCTAATTTATTGTCAAGGCTATATGCCATTTTTTCCATCTTAATTTGCTTTACAGCTTCATTAACACACTCCTGAATTGATGGCACAGAACTTTCTGCCCATTTTTTAAGAATGACTTTCTTTGTAATAGACAAAATAAGGAAAAGATGTTTTTGCTGGGTAGCTAATTTATAATTTGTGAGGTCACCCAAGATACATGTAACAGGAGTGTTACAAGATGACAGGATGTTATCAGCTACTTGAATATAAACGCACCTTTAACTCCTGTTACATGAACGTCTATCCTGAAAACTGTTGTTATATTAAACTCATCATTGCTGGCTAATTCTCATCATAATATACAAATACTGTATATAAGAATAGATTCCAAAAGCTCACATGTACTTTTTGCTTTCACTGGTCACATTGTTAGGATGAGCTCACCCTGCATGCTAAAACTAAAAAAGTTCTTGCTCCTGCTTCTCACATTTTGATAAATTCCAGAGGTTTTTTTTTTTTTTTTNTTTTTTTTTTTTTTTTCTGAAAGGCTGATTGCATATTGAAGCATAGCACTGATGTCAGCAGTGTCCAAGATTTAGCATTCGCTGCAACATCCCACTTCATGCCCTCCAGGTGAGGCTGAGCTGTCAGGTAAAATGCTTCACGTGTCAGGAGTACATGACTGACTGCGACCTCTATAGGATAACACTGTGACAGGAGCAAAAGAGAACATAGAACTGGGCTTCCAAATTGTGGAGAAAAAAAAAATCAATTAAAAGAATTCTTAAAAATAGAAATATGTCGTAAATTATGGAATGCTGAGGTCACAGATGGGGTTTTCACTTCATGCTCCTTTAGCTGCTGTTGATTTGCAAGTACCTTAAACCTGCTTTTGTTAGCAATTGTGTCCTGTTAGCCTGATAATTAAACTGCAACCCCTGTTACAGCATCATATAAATTTGAGAGTTGGAAAATGTGACTTTTCCAGCATGCAGAAATATTTTTTGTACCTTTTCTAGAGCTACTTAAGGTCAAATGTGAGGCAAACAAGAAATCAAATATGAAGTACATGACTAATACTAAAAATCCCCGCAGACTCCACCCTGGGTTGCAGGAGTGAATAAGTGGAGGTCCAGGTCATAACCGGGTCTCTGCAGGGCTCTGGCTGGGTGGGAGAGTGGATCAGATTCACTGTTACTATATTTACACCCTGCAGTTCTGTTTATACACTGGCACAGATAAGAAATAACTAAATAGCCAATTACTGTGGTTAAGTGTTGTCAACTAGAAATTTCTGGTTTAAAACAACTTTTACTTCCTGATCTTCCTCTTCCACAGTGCAGAAAGAAATATTGTACCTTTTATTACATCTTTATTTATTAGCTATTTTCCCACCTGCTTTAGGTAATCAGGTGAGAGCAGGGAGAGATGGAAAATGTGCAGGAACTGTAGATCCTCAAGGACCAGATGAAGAACCACTACACTAAACTACGGCTTGAATTTAAACTAATTTTTAATGACATAGTTATCAGTTTTATGAGACCATGTGACTTACTGCAGACATCACAGGTTAAACTAGTCCTGAGTCAGCATGCTTGAGGCCGCTCAAAGTAAAATTCTTATATTAAATATGTCAGATTTGAGAATGACAACCTGACTTAGAATAGGTAACACTTGGTCCGAGTTCCTAAATAATTTCAGACACAAGACTACAGATCATCTGGCAAAGACAAAAAATGATTTGGAAATTTAAGATATAAAATAGAGGTAGGCTACAGAGAGGAATTAAAGCTCCCTTATGAGACTCCGCCTGATGACATTTTAATAAAACTGGATTTGCTTAGGCAGATACCCGCCTAAAGTGAGAGGTATAACAAAATAACCTTCTTTCAGGTTGGTAATAGCAACTTTCCACTGCTATTAACTAATTAACACAATATTAAAATAAAACCCATCACCAACCCAAAAACTCACCCAAACAACCAGACTGAAAGTCAAAAACTTGTTTATTGTATTTTCTGCCTTTAGTGCTTATGACCTAGGTCTCTCCTTCTTGCCTTTGTAGAGAGCCAGCAGGGAGACATTGGCCACCTTGACAACCTTGAAGCGAACTCCAGGAATATCACCCACGGCGTGACCTTTACGACCAAAACCTGCCACCAGAACTTCGTCGTTCTCCTGCAGGACAGCAAGTGGAAGAGGAGAGAGTTGGTGATGGAAGCAACTGAGGAAGCAGAGCAACAATGCCCAAAACCGGAACTCATTAGACTGATGCTGGCGCTCAGGAATACACCAAAAATAAAAAAAGGAAAATCAAGCCAGAACAACTAAATCTTTAACCAAAGTAAAGTTACTCCTGCACACTGAGGTGGAAACAACAGCATTCTCGCTCTATTTGCCTGATGCATGCAGCAGCCATTTACCTCAATAAAGTTGAGGCAACCGTCGTTGGGAACGAAGGCGGTGATCTTCTTGCCATTCTTGATGAGCTGAACTCTTACGCATTTCCTGATGGCAGAGTTGGGCTGTTTGGCCTCCACACCACTGCAGAGGGAAAGAAAAAAATCATCTCTGTCAACTTCAGGCTGCAAGTCATCACGATAAACTAAAACTAAGTTACAGCGCTTGTAAAGGAACATCAGGAGGTGCAACCATAAGCATGTTTCAGTTTGTTGATGACTTACAAGAATATCTGACATGAAGTGTCACCATTCTGATTATAGACACGACTCTTTTCTCACTGACTGACCGTATATGAAGCCACCTGCAGCTAACGTGCAAAAGTTCAAGTCAAAGTATTCAACCATCATGACAATCACTGGAATTTTACAAACATGTCATTTGCTTTCAGATTGGGCTGTGATGATGGTGATCAGTCACTCCAACAGACTAAAAACGAGCGACGCGGCTCAACGCAGCTGAGATTCACGATGCAAAGCTGTGTAACAAGCATATTTGTAACATTCAAATGAACATCAAAGATGGTTGATGCTTTCAATCCATTTCAGCTGCACGTGACTATGTATAAGTGTTTTTTTTTTTAACACAATAAAAAATATTTGATTCTGATTGAATGAAGTGTGTGTGTGTGTGTGTGTGTGTGTATACCGTATTCAAAAAATGCCACCGCTCTGAAGTAGCATCCTCAGAGTTATTAACTCATCATAGATGAGTAGGAGCATGTTTGCAGCTTTACCTCCTCCTGCTGTACTAATATTTATGTGAAAGTTGACTACAAGGTAAACAATTTAAAGGACCATAACACCCATTTTGCATGTTTGAGCCTAATATATTCAATTTTCATACATGTTACGTTACTGACAATCATTTCCCAAAGGATAAAACTGTATTTCAGCTTTCCTGAATTTTGCAAAATCTCTTAATCTTTCAAAATCAAATATTCAAGTGATACACCCACCTTAAAAATCCATGTTTCTCCTGCTAATAGTTACACAGCCTTATGAAGTCACGGTCCTTTAAATTTTTCCATAAACGCAGGTCTTCTTTTGGGACTATATTCCCTGATGGAGACATACATTCACTCCACACTTTTTATTGCGCTTAAACGCTAAAATTATGAAACTTTGAAAAATCCTTAATATACATCTTGTTCATGATGATGGATTACCTATCCCAAGAATGTTTCAAGTATCAACAAGTTGATTTTAATAGCAGAATGAACTGAAACCAATGGAGGTCTGGAAGGTAGGAAAAACATTTTTAATTCACCGTTCCAGTAGTATGCTTTGGGAAATGATTGTCAGTAACGTTACATGTATGAAAATTGAATATATTAGGCTCAAACATGCAAAATGAATGGTATGGTCCATTAAAGAGAATAATGCCTAAAAACCAAATTTATATTGTGATTGATGACTACATGGCATGGCAAAGGTGCAACAATCCACAGTGTGTTGTGATTACTGTCTGTATCTTGCAGGATTTCTTTTCTTTTTTTTTAACAACTGCACGGTTCATCATTAATTTCCCCTTATGTGTTTATGGCTGTTATTTCCTGTCAATCAGGCTGATGAATCTACAGTCGGTGACCAGTTAAAATAGAAACCTCTGCTCCGTACCACACAGGGAGCGCCCAATGTAGATAGAAGACACAAAGGTGCCTAAAATAACAGTCTGACGCAGTAATGAAACACTTGTTTAGCACCATGAAAGACCTTTTCAACATCTACATACTCTGTAGTAACATGATGAGACATCAGTGCATTTTCTGACAAAGGCCTGTGTTGCCAGAAACAAATCATATTGTAATGCTGACTCGCGCAAGTCAACAGGCTGAGCAACAAAGATTCATCATTAAGGAGTGATCTGGTCCTCTATTTCTTTTTCCTCAGCCTAACATTTGTTATTTGTGGACACACTGGAATCTTGATTAGAATTTAAAATAAACTTCAAAGGATGCCGAAATCAATCAATTCAATGGCTTACAAATTGTTGATGACTTTGGTAGTCATTTAAATCATCCATCAGGTAAAAATACCAAATAGTTACAAATGTGAGTATTGCTTCCCCCCCTCCATTTAATACTACTGCAGACTGAATACTTGTGTATTCTGACTGCATCTATGCGAGTCACACTGCACTCACACTTTCTCGAGGACGATGCCCTTGGCGTGTGAGGCTCCTCCGAAGGGGTTGGCCTTCAGGGCCGTGCCCAGATGGGCCTTTTTGTACTGCTTATCGTGCCATTTCTGCTCACGGCGGTGATTACGGAGCTTTCTGGCTGTACGTAGACCGCGACACTTTCCTGCAAAACAAAGGACAGAGGTAAATAAACAGTAAGAGAGATATGAGCAGGAATTCCTCCACTGCAGTAATCATATTTATTTCCACAGTGGCATTACAGTAAGGAGTAACTGAGACATCCTGCTTGCAAGCATAAATGAACGGTGTCTTTCGAGCTGCATCAAAAATGTGTTTGTATCATAGAAGGAATCCTGTGCAGATGCAGTTTTAAACTGGAATCATTTCTCAGTTGCTGTGGACATTTTGTGTAGTCTTTAAAAAAACAAATCTCCACACACAGAACATGCATCACTTGTTTGAATTCCTTCATGTGATCAAGTTAAGACCTTTTTTCGTGTCATTTTTAACTTGTACGAAAACACTGGAGCTGTCATGGGTTCTAGTCAGTCCTGGAAGCAATGCAGGTTTATGATGTGTGTTAGCAGCACTGTCACAACTTAAAAAAGTTTCTTAAGCCTTTACTCTATTTGTGAAAGACGGGCAATGTAATTTTCTCTCTCTTGCCGCCACAGTAGGACCAGATCAACATTACAAACAGCTAAACTTAGATCTGTCACACTTGGAATATGCTGATATTCAAGGCTAGTAGGCAGGGGAAAAAAGAAAGAAAAATAACCGAAAGAATCTGACCTCTTCAGATTCATTTTAGTTGAGGCCGTTTATGAGCTGCCTCTGGTTAGCTTAATCTAAATGATTACCGAGGGATACTGTGTGGATATATATATAACAACGAGTTTGAGACTAATGCGTCCATTTGTAGTTACATTTCCAGCTAAGTGAACAGAGATGCGGGCTAAGCTAACGATGCTAACTACCGTCGCGGCACAACACTTTCTACACGACAATCGGAAACGTTACAATATTTACCTTCTTGGTGTTACAATTAAAGTTTTAATTGTACAAAAAGCGGTTAAATCAGAGCGGGCTATGAATCACGCTAAGCTAAACGTGCCGACACGCCGTCTACGCGGACATGTTATGGCCGCTCCACGTTGCGGATAAACCGAATGGAAAAGCAGGCTTATTTCAAGTTTATGGGTTGATTTTTCCGTCACTAAAACGGATGAAGCGGTTACTAAGACACTCACATACATCATCGATACACAACAGTAGTATAACAAATTGTATTTTTTAGTTTAAAGGGTTTAGTTTGAGACGTACCCATGTTTCCAGAAGCGAGCCTGGGTTGGAAAGGAAGGACACAGGATGCACCGCGGCAATGTGGAGTCTGAGGACCCCGGTGAGGTATGGCCGCACAGAACGCCTGTATAAAATTAGGACTCCACTGTATTTTCACACAGCAAACCTAGTCTTTCTAATGAATCCCGTTCTTCATCGAGCTGCTCTTCTTGTGATTATTAATGGACCAAAGGAACTGTGCAATAATCCCAGTGTATTTATGCGTGTGTTGGTGTGTCAAAATGGCAGTCTCTTGAATGTATCTGTATAAGATTACATCCACATATGATCTTATGATTTATGTGATCTTCCATGTAAAACAAGTCATACATCTTAAAGCTGTTTTGATTGTTAGGCGTTGGACTGTTTAGTTTTAAACTTTCTCACAGCAAACATTCTAGCATGTCAAACAAAAATACTTTTAAATGGGTACATTACTTTATTCAACACTCCTTTTGATAGATGTTTAAGATGTTTCTAGTAAGGAAGTTGGTAGCAAGGCACAGACCTGTTTGATGTGGCGTTACTCCTCTCATTTTAGGGACTAGAAATGAAGATATATATAAAGTTGCTGCTAACTTATTTGGGGTAAATTTCACATCCACAAGTCTAAATGTTCAAGTTCTAAACCTGCTTTCACATTTTTTTTTTCAAAGCTCAAATAGTATGACCATCATTAAAGATGTGAAAAACAAGCAAGAAAACTTTTATTATGAATGAATTTGATTTAATGGACAAAACATACAGCTGGATTGTAACAAATGCATTTAATGGAGTAATACCTCCTGTATGTTCACACTGGATTTCAATCTTGTACTACTAAGTAAGTAAATCTGTTAACTCTTGGTCATAAAAACTGTTTTGTTTTTTTTTTTTTTAATTAAATGGCTGCATTCCATTTAGGTGCATCAATGGCATCTTTCACTGATACATACATTGGAGTGTCCCGACAACCCAGGCAATACAAGGAGTACATATATTCATTACAAAATTTTTTCTTACAAATTAGTGGAATCCCCTTAAAGAAGTAGCAGGTCTGCTTGCATAATCTCAACATAAGAAGTAACATCATGATAACACCCAGCTTAACCAACACTATGACATTCGCCAACTTTACTTGGGATGCTACAAAGACCTTCACAGGTAAAATGGGCAGGGAGACGTTATGTCCAGGATTAAAGTATGGAAACCGTCTCTCAGTAAAGGTTTCTGTGAAGGTGTGTAAGCATGTGTTAGTATCAGGAAGAGAGAGCTGTGAATATACCACCAAACATTGTTATAACCATAATCCACAGTCTATTTCACTGTTTCTCTGGGCAGAGTCTCATAATGCACCAGCTGCCAGATTAATCAGTCTCCAGCTTCACCGTGGCAGCTGCACCCTCAGGATCCAGGAAGCTGTCTTTAATCCTTTCTGGGTTTTCAGGAAGGTTGTGCTGACGTTCTTTTTCCAATCTCACGCTGGTCAGATCTTCAGACACTGTGAGGTTTGAATTAGCCGTGTTTGGACCCAGAATCGCAGGACTGTAAGAGACCATCTCCTTCATCTTGTTCCAAATGGTGAAGGTCAGGTTGCCCAGATGTTTGGCCACATCGATCAGAGCTCCCGTTTCCAGCTGTGAGTCATCCAGGAAGGGGCGCTGTTGGGCTCTTTCAACTGCAGCCTTGTAGTTGTGCAGGCAGGAGATATCGTCATTTCTCAGTTCCTTCTCTGTCGTTCTAATTGTGTCTGAAAGGGCTGCTATTTCCCTGCTCAGAGCCTCAACCTTCTCCTTTATCATCTGACTTTTCTGTTCTTCTTCCTCTCTCAGTGCACTCATCCTGGCCTCCTCTTCCTCTTTCAGAAACTGATGAAGCTTCTTAAACTCTTCCTTTATCCGTTTCTCTGTGTGCCTAGCCTGGGTCTTAATGTGTTCTGCCGTTTGGTCAAAGTTTCCTTTAACTTGTTCAAAGAACTTCAGTTTCTCCTGTAAGGGATTCATGGATTTCTGGAGATCCTCTTTGGGTTTCTGTGTAGCTTCATTGATGGGTCTGACTCTATGATTGCTGCGTAAAGAAGAGACGAAGAGCTTGAAAGTTCAGAATCGAATCAAATCATTTGCATATCTGACATTTGCATTCAGTTGTTTTCTGCTTTAACAATAGCAAAAGATACATCCATTAATAAAATTGGTATGATTCCACTTACTTTTTCTGTTGTAGTTCCTCTACCGTGGCCACCATTTTCCCCATCACATCCACCAGTGCGTTGCTGGATGCCTCCATTGATGTTATGATGGCAGCAGTCATCCGTTCTGCCACTTTCTCGTTGTGCTCCAGGAACCGCTGATCTGCCTGGTCCAGATACTCCATAAGCTCCCTGTCTTCATCTCGTTTGCGTTTAACTGTGTACAGCAAAATAAACATAACACACACAGGGTCTAAGTAACATAAAACAACTGAAATCAGATATACATCAATAGGAAATATGGTTTTATTTCTGTATCGTATATACTTGTGTGTAAACCGTAGTTTTATTACCAGATTTCACAAAGCAAATCGGGGAGTCAGCTTATACACGAGAAATTCAAATTTGATTCCAGAGAATGAAATTTCCAGGGATGGAAATACTAGCCATTACCACTACCCATGGAAAATAGTTTAAATCATACCTTAGAATGAGATATTTCCTGACTAAACATCTTATCCAGCACATTTTTTGGCAGCCAGTAAGCTCTGTTGTGATTGGTCAGTTACAGTAATCAGCTGCTGAAATAAATATCATGTTTACCGTTACGCGGATTATTTTCAGAAAATCAGAGGAATACTATGACAATACCCAGAAAAACAGGTAATTTGCTAAACAAATAAATTGATGGAACAACATCAGGGGGTTGGCTTATATACACACTTTAAAAATCAAAATTTGCAGGTCAAAATCAGGGGGACGGCTTATACACCAGATCAGCTTATACTGGAGTATATACAGTAATTACTTGTGTTTTAACTGTTGTGTGTGTGTGTGTGTGTGTGGCTCTATTCAAGAGTAAAGCATGTTGGCATGCAGAGAAAGCCTAAAACAGAGAACACTCTTACATCGTTTGGAAGTGTAGGCAGGCCTGCTGCAGGACGGTGATGGGGGCGGTAGAGGTGTGCTGCAGGACGGCGGTGGCTCCGACAAAGGTGTGCTACCGGGTGTTTTTGTTTCGTCCATTTCCGGGTCTGCACATGAGTCTGAGGGCAGAAACAAAACCGACATATTATTTGCTGCAGGGGAAGGAGCGGAGGCTTCCAATGGGGCCACTGATAGTAAAACGCCAAAAGCGGAATTACACTGCAAATGTGTATTTCCTCAACAAGAGGCAACATGTAGACATTGCTGTTTTAATGATTTAATTTAAAACACATTCCACGCTTTTAAGACAATAATACCACAATATTAATACTTACTGGCTTCAACTGTGGGCTCGCATATAACCTCAAACATTGCGTTCGCCGAGTTCAGCGACACTGTGAACTGGTTCGCCGTTTTGTTTCCCCAAACCGAGTCCATCAACTCATAATTCAGTCCCGCTTTACTCCTGCACCGTTTAACGCCGCTCCTGCCGAGGTCTCTCTCCCTGTACCCCATCTTTAACTTCTTCAGCTTGTTTATTATTTGCTCCGTCGTCCGATTCACACCGGCTCTCTCCAGCTCACCTCTGATTTCTTCATATATATTCGCTTTTCGTTGCGAAGTTTCCAACTTGCCCTGAATCTCTCCGCTGCACCATATTGCCAGTAACACGTTGGTTTCATCGATGGACCAGTGGTTGGATTTGCTAATTTCCATGCTTAAACGCTGCTGCTCGCTGCTTGTTCAAAAATGGCGGTTTAGGTAAACAACAACTGCGTCCCGCATAGATCGATATGGCGTCTCCGCTTCCTCCTGGCCTGTGAAGTGACGTCACCTGTCCTTAGCACCAGTAGTTGTCATTTCCGGTTCTTTTTTTTTTTTTTTTTANTTTTTTTTTTTTTTTTTAACTGAATCTTGTCCTTTAGAACCCTCCACAACGAAAAGTTACTACTTTCCAGCCTTAAAAAACTCAAGTAAAATTTCGATTTGAAAGACGTTTTGCAGAGAAATTCAGAGATTAAAGGACCATACCATCCATTTTTTCATGTTTGAGCCTAATATATTCAGTTTTCATACAGGTAAGGTTACTGACAATCATTTCCCAAAGGATAAAACCATATTTCAGCTTTCCTGATATTTTGCAAAATCTTTTAATCTTTCAAAATAAAATATTCAAGCGATACACCCACCTTAAAAATCAGTGTTTCTCCTGCTAATAGTTACGCAGCCTTATTAAGTCACAGTCGTGAAAATTTTTCAATAAATGCATGTCATCTTTTGGGACTATATTCTCTGGTGGAGACATACATTCACTCTGCGCTTTTTATTGCGCTTAAACACTACAATTACAAAACTTCGAAAAAACTTAATAAACATCTTGTTCACGATGATGAACCTATCCCAAGAACGTTTCAAGTATCAACAAGTTGATTTTAATAGCATACCAGAATGAACTGAAACCAATGGTGGTCTGGAAGGTAGGAAAAACATTTTTAATTCACTGTTCCAGTAGCATGCTTTGGGAATGTTACCATCCATCCATCCATCCATCCATTTTCTAAAACCGTTTGTCCTATTGAGGGTCACGGGGGGGGCTGGAGTATGAAAATTGAATATATTAGGCTAAAACATGCAAAATGGCTGATATGGTCCTTTAAATATTTCTCATTATTTTTTCATTATTTGAAATTAACTAAATATAGGTTAAGAATATCCACCTTATTCTAATGTCCCATGATTCCTTGAGCACAATGTTGGACTTACTTCCAGCTAGCTCTTCCGCTGAACCGGCTTGTCACTACAGTTGCCGCCATAAGCATCAGAAATGAACATAATAATGCCAGAGGGAGAAGTTGCCACCATGTATTTGACAGTGCTGTTGTGTAATAATGACTATATGATTCACTTCTAGTATCCAGGTTTTCAGCTTTCTGCAAGACAGTTTCTGTGCAGTCAATTACACAGGTTGTGTCTGGAAAATTGTCTGCAAAAACTGTTGGCAAAGTAGCCTTGATTGGTTGTTTCTCGAGGCAGCCAAACAATGAGATCCTTTGTGTGCTCAGACATTATGTCTATCCACAGTCTTATTAACCTGCCCTTGTGACATTTTGAACCGTCTTGATAAATATGCCAAACAAAGTTTTGTCTGAATTTCGTTAATGTCATCAGGATTTAGTCCACAACAGGGATTGTTGATGATGAAGGAGCAAAGACACAAGGATGTCAAAAAAAAAAAAAAGNAAAAAAAAAAAAAAGTAGTGGGATCCCAGTGTACAAGAGAGAGTCTACATCATTTTCAACAATTCTACCTGCAGTGGGATCAGACAGCTTGGAGGATGATGTAAGCAACACACTACATATGAGAGGAGCCTGTTTGGAGTACTTGTGGTCCTCCATCATTGGGTCTGACCACTGTATTTGGCCATCGCAGGTCATCTTTGATGAAGAGCACACCTCTTCTGCCTCATCCATGACATCAAACTCACCTGATGGCAACAATTACAGCTCTGCTTCAATAACACATAATATATCATAATATATGATACAGAAATATATATGTATCATAATATATGATACAGAAAAGAATTAGGTAACGCTGGTAATTATTTTGACACGTAGAGTTAACTACGTCACTATTAGCCTAATGTATTGTAAGGTAATGTGACTGTAGCAACAAACTGACAAGCAATAATTATGACAGTTTAAAACCAAAAGTTAACAACAGACACTGTATTTTGTCTGTACCTAATAACAGAACATACCTGGGGCCTGTTTCAGAAAGCAGGTCCAACAAACTCTAAACCGAAACTCTGGGTTGAGTAACTCTGAGCTGTCAAAGTCAGAGTTTTCAGTTTTCAGAACAGGTGATAACAGGTTTTGCTTAATAAAAAATAGATAAATAAATATGTTTTGCCTGGAGTGGTGAAAATTGAATATATTAGGCTCAAACATGCGAAATGGGTAGTATGGTCCTTTAATGGCTACCAGAATGAACTGAAACCAATGCTAGTCTGGAAGGTAGGGGAAAAACACTTTTAAAGGACCATACCATCCATTTTGTATGTTTGGGCCTTATATATTCAATTTTCATACATGTAATGTTACTGACAATCATTTTCCAAAGCATACTACTAGAATGGTNATATTCAATTTTCATACATGTAATGTTACTGACAATCATTTTCCAAAGCATACTACTAGAATGGTGTAAGCTACTAAAATCAACTTGTTGATAATTGAAATGTTCTTGGGATAGGTAATCCATCGTCACGAACGACGCATATTCAAGTATTTTTAGAAGTTACGTAATTTTTGCGTTTAAGCATAATAAAACGCATGGAGTGAATGTATGTCTCCACCAGGGAATATAGTCCCAAAAGAAGACCTGCGTTTATGGAAAAAAATTAAACGACCATGACTTCATAAGGCTGCGTAACTATATTAGCAGGCAAAACATCAATTTTTAAGGGGGTATCACTTGAAAATTTGATTTTGAAAGATTAAGAGGTTTTGCAAAATATCAGGAAAGCTGAAATGCAGTTTTATCATTTGGGAAATGATTGTCAGTAACCTTACATGTATGAAAGAAAATTGAACATATAGGCTCAAACATGCAAAATGAGTGGTATGGTCCTTTAATTTACCTTTCCAGTATGCTTTGGGAAATGACTGTCACGTCTAACGTTACGTGTGTGAAAATTGAATATATTAAGCTCAAACATGCAAAATGGCCGGTATGGTCCTTTAAGTCTTTAATAAGTAGGGCTGGCCAGATTTGAGAAACGGTACAAAAATATTTTGTTGTCCTGTATTTAACCCTGTGTTGTCTATGCAGTGTTCATCAGTGAAAACTCATACAGGAGAAGACAGGAGACACAGGACAAACCACAGACAAAGACACTAATTCCAGACAATGGTTTCTGATTTACTTCTTGCTGAGGAAAACCTCATAGTTTAACCTCATAGTTTCTTCATAAGTTTAGCGGCTCAGTCACAGGCTAGGAAACTATGCCCGTTAGCAGCTGAGCGATAAGCAAAAACTTATTTACTTAGGTACAACTGATCAGATTCCGTATTGAACAAATAATCAGAAACACTAGCACACTTACTCTTCTCTGCTTCTTTGTGCTTTTTGGTATTGATGTGCTGCCTTATGTCGTTGCGACCTCCATGTGCGATAGAAAAACGTGCTCCACAAGTTCCACATAGTACCTTCGCGTCGGAAACAAACTGACGATCTCTCTTTATGAATTTAAATTCCCTCTGAAGCGCTTCGGTGAAGCTGCAAGGTCGTTTAGTCATTCTGGTAACAGGAGAGCTAACAGTATAATGTGCTGGCACTTTTCACAGTTTTCACATGGAAGAGCTCAGTGGACACCAGCACGAACATACTGACAGATTGGATGTTTGGATGCTGTGTGTGTGGGTTTGTGGTGGGTTGAGTGCATGCAACCAGCGACTCATTCATTGTGGGGAAATATTTAGTTTTATTAAAAAAATAAATAAATAAATAAATAAAATCTCTGAAATACGGGACACGTTGGGATTTTTTTTCAGGATAAATCAGGACACTTAAAGGGACCTAAAATAAGGGACTGCCCCGGAATAACGGGCTTGTCAGTTTATTAATAAGCTACATCAGAACGCTAATGCCTTCTATTTTCTATGTTATTCTTCCTAACCCCTAAACTTCATTTTAACACCTTGTGTATAGCTTTTTAAAAACCTCATTAATTATTTATTTTATTTACTTTATGAGATTGTGCAGTTATTTGTTATAACATCTGAGTTTGTGTATTGCCTTTTTGTAATGTTTAATTTTTGTTAATAAAGTTTTGTTTGTTTTTTTTTGGGGGGGGGAGGGGGGAATTTCTTTCCACCCGTATGAAAAAATCAGTTTAGACCAGCTTAAAGGACCATACCACCATTTTGCATGTTTACACCTAATATATTCACTTTTCATACATGTAACGTTACTGACAATCATTTCCCAAAGCATACTACTGGAACAGTGAATTAAAAATGTTTTTCCTACCTTCCAGACTGCCATTGGTTTCAGTTCATTCTGGTACGCTATTAAAATCAGTTTGTTGATACTTGAAACATTTTTGGGCTAGGTAATCCATCATCATGAACAAGACGTGTATACAGGGAGTTTCGAAGTTTTGTAATTTTAGCGTTTAAGCACAATAAAAAGCAGCAAAAAGAGTGAATGTTTGTCTCCACCAGGGAATATAGTCCCAAAATTTAAATTACTTTGACTTCACAAGGCTGCGTAAATATTAGCAGGCAAAACATCAATTTTTAAGGTGGGTGTATCGCTTGAATATTTGATTTTGAAAGATTAAGAGATTTTGCAGAATATCAGGAAAGCTGAAATACGGTTTTATTCTTTGGGAATGGGAAATGTATGTAAATTGAATAAATTAGGGTCAAACATGCAAAATGAGTGGTATGGTCACCCATGTGGTTTCTGGCTTTAGCTGGCCATAGCTGGTTTTGCTGGTTAACTGGGCTGGTTGGACCATCTTAGGCCAGTCTAGGCCAGTTGGTCACTCAGATCGGCCAGTTGTGTCAGGCTGGTCAAACAGCTTGAAAAAGTGTGTGATGGGTAAATCTAGCTGGTCAACCAGCTTGATTCAGCCAGTCCAAGCTGGTCTGACTGGTCAGCCAGCCTGGATAACTTGTGTCAGGCAGGTGCAGCACCAATGGTTTATTCAGACACAAAAGTGACCACAGTGCTTCCGGTGTTGGACTGGACTGAAACCTGCATCCCTGCCAAGATTTGCATCCCCACTTTAAATACTTTTCTGAAGATGAAGGAATGAAATTGAGTTAACAACAGAGATTTGGGGCTGTTTTGATGTGACAGGGTGAGTTTGGTGACCCTTTCTCAGGCCTGAGAAAGGAGGAGATGCATTTTTCAGCTTCTCTGCCAAGACTTGCATCCCCAGTGTAAATAACTTTCTCAAGATAAAGGAATGAAATGATGTTAAAAAAAAACCCTCACATTTGGGGTTATATTTTTATGAGTGAGTTTGATGCTTTCAAGCCTTCTCAGGCCTGAGAAAAGAGGGGATGTATTTTTTTTTGGCAGAAATAACGAATAAATAAGAATGGAGTATTGAATGGACATAGGCATAGGTATTGTTATTGCCTCTAAGAAGTGCCTTAATTACTCTTTAATAAAAGTTATTCGAAGGAATAAATATTGTCTTCCATTACATACGGTATATGATCCATTGTCCATGAGTGGGGATGCAATTCTTGGCAGGGATGCAGGTTTCAGCACGGCACCTGTTTGAACTTCATATTTCAGTCTTTCGACTTCGGCAAGTTTCATCAATTCAAACTCTAAGGTAATGGACTGCAATACAGATTCTGTGTCATTAACAGGTGTCTCAGATTAGAGATATAACACAGATTGGAGATATAGAGTCAGCCTTTGCCAACGTTAATAGACTTGGGAGCCACCAGTAGATGCTTGCTAATGCTGCATTTGTTGTACATTGGAACTGGGACACAGTAACTCAGAATGACATCATTTATGGCAATTCAAGCTAAACGAAGTAGGAGACTATAGGGATGATTCCATGAAAACTTTTGGTTTGTTTACTCTGTCTGACCAAAAGAAGCTACATTTTAAATTTTATGAGCCATTTACCTTTTCAAAAAAAGCTACTGCATTGCCAGTGTTAAACATGTAACCTGTTACTGTGTCTGTATGCTGTTGATTTAAAGAAAACGCTTCTAAATGTTCCTTTACAAACAGAGAAATTACAAACAGAGCAGCCATCTTAAAAAGATGTCTGTCCAGGGTTGAGGAACCTTGCCCGACTTTCCGAGGAGGAAGTTTGATTTGAGGGGACATTATATTTGACCAGTAGAATGTCAGAAATTCTGAGTTCCAAATGAAGTTTGACTGCAGCATTAAACTACATCAACAAAGGCATCTTTACATGGTGACATCTGCCTGATTTAGCTAATTGGTATGGGTAGAGCAGGAAGACAGGAAGAGATGGAACATATGCAGCGCTGTGGGTCCAGAGGGATGCTACAGACCATCCTTTGGATTTAAATTCAGAATCTTTTGCTGTGAAGCAACAGAGCTAATGGCTCATCTACCATATCANAGAGAGAGAGAGAGAGAGAGAGAGAGAGAGAGAGAGAGAGAGAGGATGCATGTTGGCATCACACACTAGTTGCCACAGCGATGGCTTCACCATGGAAACACTGCTGCCTCCTCTCTCTCCTCCTCTTACATCTGAAATCAGCTACCTGCCTCAGAGCCACAAACCTGCTGACAGGTAGAGAGAGAGAGAGAGAGAGAGAGAGAGAGAGAATGATTGTTAGGGTTGAAGAAAAAGGAATATTCCCTCAATAACTCAGGGTAAACACACATTATTTGCCAAAGTCTTACATAAAACAACATACATATATGGTGTACAACATGACTGTTACAGTGACTAGATCTGGCCTAAATATTAATGTGTTCCAGCGTGACAAAGTCTTACACAAAAAAATCACAGCAACCACAGATTTTCACAAAACTACTAAGGTAATTAGTTCAAAGGCAAGTCAAACAGAAATCAAAGTTAGTTTAGCCAATTTATTTACCAGGAACCAATTTAATAGCCAATTAACAATAAACCCTACCATATTTGACAGGTCAGTTCAACAGAGCTCCAACCATGAAATCAAAGATCTTAAGAATGAATACATATCCAGAATATTCTCTCCTGGCAGAGAAATAAATATCAGGCTACACATCTCAGAGATGAGGGAGATCTATACTAAAGAATCTCTGTAACAAGCTACACATCTGGAGATTTGGGGGTTTCTTCACTTAAATGTCTGTTTTATTCTTTCTCCTTAAATACTCAGACCAGACAGAAACTTTGTCCTGTAACATGTGATTAGAATGGTGACATGTCCTCCATGTCACGTGTTTTTATTGCTGTGAGGGTTATAAAAGCCTGGGAGCATAAATAGAACTAACTTTTGTGTTCTTGTAACACAGTTTTGGTTAAAAGTCTGGATTCTGGGTGGATCTCAGAGCCTGGAAGACCAAGAGGCAACAAAGATAAGAAATCTCCTAGCTGCTGACCCAGCAGGAGGTCCTGTGGGGGAGCCTGTCCTCCCCCTTCGGGTAAACTGCACCTTTTGTTTGTGATACCTGCAGGGGGTGGGGGTTTCTTGAGCAGCCATTAACACTATCACAAGACCCCCACTCCACTCCACTCCACTCCACTCCAGGAGAATGTCACAAATAACAGCAAAGGTCTGAGACAAAACTGAAAGGCAAAAAGTTATAATAAATTACACAATCTTTTCCCTTTTTTTTTTTTTTTTTTTNCCCCCCCCCCCCCGTCTCTGACCTTCTCTTCGTGCTCTGGACTTATCACCAAGGATTTCACTTCAGACACAGGCAGCTGCAGTTTCCTTACCTTTCTTAAAGGTGGAGTAACCTCCAGCTTCTAATCTCTAGAAAGTTAACACCAATGAATAGACAACTGGCTAAAAAAAAAAAAAAAAANAAAAAAAAAAAAAAAAATCTCTTACCATATGCAACATTTAATACAATATACACCAATGTTTTGGCAAATTCTCTTTGTTGATTTTAAATGAATTTCTTAGATTAAATTTACAGTTTAATAATTTCGCTGTCCATCATGTTAAAGTAGGAAGGAGATCAGACTGTCTCATGTCTCCATCCACCAGGTGTTGTCCAACAGGAAGCTGTGTGTCCTGTTCATGTCCAGGAAGTCGTCTCTCCGCTAGCAGAAGCAGAAATGCTTGGATCTGACAGAGATCCATCCACTCAGCAATCTGTGGACACCAACCACCCTCAAGGACAAAGCTACACCTCTATGTACACCTGTCTGCCTGAATACCTGTCTGACCTGTCTTTCTGCATTACCTGTCAGGATGAGTGACCTGTCTTTCTAAACATCTGTCAGTCTAAATGGCTGCATGGATGTCAAAGGTTATCTTCCAAACAAAGAAGATGGAGCTGGACTGAACTTATATCAACTAAGGGTTTAAATATTTGACATAATGTTTTGGGGTTTTCTTACTTTGTAAAACTTTGCATGAAACTATCATGTCCTTGAAAGTTCTGCTGCTTAAAGGACCATACCACCCATTTTGCATTTTTGCGTTCAATTTTTATACGTTACATTACTTACAATCATTTCCCAAAGGAATAAAACCGTATTTCAGCTTTCCTGATATTTTGCAAAAACTCTTAATATTTCAAAATCAAATATTCAAGTGGTACACCCACCTTAAAAATCTAAGTTTCTCCTGCTAATAGTTATGCAGCTTTATGAAGTCACGGTCATTTAAATTTTTCGATAAACACAGGTCTTCTTTTGGGACTATATTCCCTGGTGGAGACATACATTCACTCCACACTTTTTATTGCACTTAAACGCAAAATTACAAAACTTTGAAAAAAAAACCTGAATACACATCTTGTTGGTGATGATGGATTACCTATCCCAAGAATGTTTCAAGTATCAATAAGCTGATTTTAATATCGTACCAGAATGAACTGAAACCAATGGAGCTCTGGAAGGTAGGAAAAACATTTTTAATTCACCGTTCCAGTAGTATGCTTTGGGAAATGATTGTCAGTAATGTTATGTGTATGAAAATTGAATATATTAGGCTCAAACATGCAAAATGGATGGTATGGTCCTTTAAGTTTGGCTCTCTGTCTGTCTGTCTGTCTCAGGCTGGTCATGAGGTTTGGAGACGTGGAGGATCTGAGAGGCCTGTTCAGTCAGGTTACACTTATAATTTTATTCACAAAAACATTTATGGCCAACATCACTGAGAAAAATATGTTGTATTGTCACCTGGATGATAAGGAGACACACACACACACACACACACACACACCTAAAAGATATGCTGCTGATGTCACCTGATGCTGGCAGNACACACACACACACACACACACACACACCTAAAAGATATGCTGCTGATGTCACCTGATGCTGGCAGCCAGTATCAAACAGCTGATGTGATGGTGCTTTCAACTGGATCAGGACCAAACAATGCCCTGGAAAGAAAGCTGCTATGACCAAAGTTTAACAAAGACAAAGGATTTCTGTCAGGCAGCCAGAGTGCAGAAGTAGTCCTATTAATTTTCTTGCCACATAAAGTTTTAGGTGACTGGCAGTTATATCAGTACTGTGGATTGGATGAACATGAGAAACTCTCTTGAATGAATCATCAGTGGAAACAGTAAGACTCTCCTGCTTTAGGAAATAATTTGCTGAAAGCTATCTATCTATCTATCTATCTATCTATCTATCTATCTATCTATCTATCTATCTATCTGTCTATCTATCTAACTATCTTTCTATCTATTGGTTTGTCAAAGGGTACAAGAAAGGCTGCATGATTTTTGTGATCTTTTAACTGTGAGCAGCGCCATCATGTGGTCCACTAATGTAATATTTTTGTATATTCTACCATGGTAAAAAGGACAACCTTCCATTTTTGATGATTTTTATTTATTTATTTATTTTTGTTAAAATAGTTTAAAACCACTGTATCTGTCAAAAAAAAAAAAAGATGTTAGAGGCCAGAATCATTTTAATCAGTTGCAATCACACTTTGAATTTAGACTCTCACAGCCTTGTGGACCACGTGGAATAAATGCCATGAAATTCTGTAGGTTTGTTCTTGAGTGCTATCTTAACCCTAAAACAAATGGTTAATTCTGTGGGTGGGGTTCACATTTTTGACCCTACGAGGTCACACACAAAACATAGAATGTGAGCGCACAGTGCTGCAAGAGTGCTGCACAATGTCACACTAAGTTCTCGTGGGTGTATTTCAAACATTACAGTTTACTTTCAGTGCTTTAAATGTTTTAAATGTAAAAAAAGAAAAGAAAATACACTCTCTTTTGGAATTGTAACAAAAATCAGAAAAACAGTGTAATTACTGAGTAATCTTTTACTGAAAGTTGCTGCAGGTTATAAAATGTTCCTTTCCTGTTCGGTAGTTTGAGTATTTTTGCACTTTAACTTGACAGAAAACTCTTGAAAAGTCTTTGAGGAATCAGGAAATGTCTGCAGTAAGTGCTGTTATCGACTTGCTGGCTTTCATAACTTTTTTTTTTTTTTTTAATAAAAATGAATAGGTACTTTTGTGGCTCATGCAACAATACAAAAATTAAAATTAAAAGACACATAAGAAGCACAAACTGGGAGTTCTTGAATGCTCACAAAACATTTTTGTGCAGAAGTTTTAGAGTAATGAAGAAGATGCCAAATTGTCTTAAATTCCATTCATCCATCTTCCATACCGCTTATCCCAATTAGAATCGAGGCGGACTGGAGCCCATATCCCAGGGTCACTGGGCTTGAGGCAGGCTGCACCCTGGACAGGTCGCCAGCGTAACACAAGGCTCATCACACACAGATAAACCGGTTGGATAAACTCATTCACAACTGCGGTCAGTGCCAATTCACCGACCCTGCATGTCTTTGGAGGAGGGAGGAAACCCATAAACAATGGGAGAACATGAAAACTCCACATAGAAACGACTAAATCAGATTCGAACATGGGACATTCTTGCTGTGAGGCAAGGCAGCAGTGCTAACCGCTACCTTATCTTGCCCTTGTCTTAAAATGTGGAGAGAAAAATCTCGGTTTAGTGTTTTAGCGTTCTAGAAAGCTTGACGAAAGGTAACCCGGAAGTGGGCGGGACTTATCTGCAAACGGATCATCTCGGTCTGTTGCTGAGGGATATCTCTCTCATCCACAAACGATCTTGGTTTTCTCCGCGCACCATGGCGCGCGTTGCGTGATGGCTTGATGTCCTATGCTGGTGGATGAGGATGAGGTAACAGCGGTGTCATCGCGGGGCTTTAGCCGACAAATTGCGGCAGAATACGGTTGGAAAGACAGTCGTCGGTTTACCCGAGAACTGCGCGATGGATGACAGTCTGGTCCGGAAAGAGGCAGCTCATCCGAGGAGAACGGCCAGCATGGAGGTTGAGGCTAACGTTAGCCCGCGAGATGGCGAGGTATCAGAGTTCCAACATGCCAAGGAAAGTCAAGCTGCTTCTGACAGACCTTGCGGAAGGACGGAGCGGAGGAACTCGGCTAATGCTGTGGTTCATCAGAGACATATGCCGATGGAGCCACACAAGTTCCATATACCGCGAAAAAACAAAGAAAAGAGAGGTGGGCAGGTCAACATGCTTCTTTTAGTTGATGTACCTTAGCATAACAACACATAACAACACCCCAGCAGCACCCTAACAGCACAGATTTCTACTTTATGTGTGTGTGTGTGTTTGTTTAATATCTTTAGTTTCGTAGCAGCCGATAACCATGTACCTGTCACACCAACAGTTTGGCGTCTGAGGGTCAAATGAAGCGTCCATAATCGGACAGCTACTCATCCATTACCGGACATGTCGGTTTCTGGCGCGTTTGCCTGTGAAATCTCAGTTACAGCCGATTATATCAAACATAATTCCCAGTATACACACACCAAACTTTGAATTATGCAGTCACGTGCACTCATTTTGACGAGCCAAAAGAAGCTATTCTTCGTCGAAGCTGTTTGTAACGTTAGCGAAGCTAGTAGATGAAGCTAGCTAGCGTAGTTAGCATATTTAGTTTGTTTACATTTGAGATAGGTGTCGTTGCAGGTACGCGTGGTCTGCTCTGGAACGTTAATGTGAATTAAATTTAGATGACACAGCAGGAGAACAGCAGCGATAGATTAAATAGGAAATGAGTAAATGTAAATGTCATCGTGCATGTGTCCGTCCTCCTATATGACTAGCACGGCATATCACATCATCAAGTCAGCTATCATCATCATCATCATCATCATGCTGACCGGTTTAAAAATCTTGAGGCAGGGGTCAGGGTCTCATGCAAGTTAAGATACTTGCATGAGACCCTGGATGGATACTTGACATTCAGTCCAGTATCCATCCAGTATGAAGTCCAGCCCTACTGGTGTGAGAGAGATGCATTATAAAGCTACTCGAATTTAAAGGACCATACCAACCATTTTGCATGTTTGAGCCTAATATATTCAATTTTCATACATGTTACGTTACTGACAATCATTTCCTAAAGGATAAAACCGTATTTCAGCTTTCCTGATATTTAGCAACATTTTTTAATCTTTCAAAATTAAATATTCAAGTGATACACCCACCTTAAAAATCAGTGTTTCACCTGCTAATAGTTGTGGTGGAAATTTGGTAAAGAAAATAAAGAAGACGACGAGAGTCTGTATAATGAGGCTTTATTCTTGCCGGCAAGGGTTCAAGCTACACAGTGAACTGTAGGACAGCTCAGTAGAAGAACAAGGAAGATACAGCCGTGACAGTTTTTATAGAAGTCATGTGGTGTGGTGCGTGTGCATGTGAATGGCAAGTTCCATAGAGAAGTTGCCTGTCAATTGTGTGTGCGCTTATGGCGCTGCATATTGGTGTGTAAGTTCTTGTGGTTGAAACTGTAAGTTATGTACTGTAGGTAGATGTCAAAAGGTCACAGACTGTCGACAGCTAGAAAGAGGAAGTGAATGTTTCAGCAATTGATCACATGCTATGACTAGCCTGAACTAGATATACTGTATAGCAATGCATTTGCAACAATAAAAATTTAAAAACTGGAATTTTTCCATGACAATAGTTAAGCAGAATTATGAAGTCTTCTTTTGGGACTATATTCCCCGGTGGATACACATTAAGTCCTCACTTTTTATTGAGCTTAAACGCTAAAATTACCTAACTTCTAAAAAAAATCTGATTATATGTCTTGTTCGCAATGATGGATTACTTATCTCAGGAACGTTTCAAGTATCAAAAAGTTGATTTTAATAGCGTTCCAGAATGAACTGAAACCAATGGTGGTCTGGGAGGTAGGAAAAACAAATTAAATTCACCGTTCCAGTAGTATGCTTTGGGAAATGATTGACAGTAATGTTACGTGTATGAAAGTTGAATATATTAGGCTCAAACATGCAAAATGGCTTGTATGGTCCTTTAGAGCCGCTCTTTTTACTTAATAGTCCAAAACCATTGTCCAACACTGTTGAAATGAATGATTACACCACCTTCTTTTCCTCTTCTGACATTATCTTAAGGTTGTCAAAAGGACTGATATGAGGGTCCTGTGCTCCTGGGATGGGAGGATTAACAAGCCGGTCGATTGTGTTAAATAAGAATCTTGTATTGTGGCGATTTGTGGAAATCAGCTCAGAAAAATATAGTATAATATGTTTTGCTTTTTGATTGTACCTGGCTCGTAAGTCTTTCATGTGCACATAGTAAACTTGGAGTTTAGTGGAATTCTAATTACATTCTGTTCTTTGACACGCTCTTCTGAGGCTACGGATCTGCTCAATCATCCGTGGAGCTACTTTGTTATGACAGTAATTTAATAATATTACTGTGTATACTCGAGTATAAGCCGAGTTTTTATTACCAAATTTCACAAAGC
The DNA here is from genome assembly GCA_014773175.1 of Lucifuga dentata. Classification (NCBI taxonomy): domain Eukaryota; kingdom Metazoa; phylum Chordata; class Actinopteri; order Ophidiiformes; family Bythitidae; genus Lucifuga; species Lucifuga dentata. The sequence goes on from VXCM01002424.1 coordinate 28,955, forward strand.
AAATCAGGGGGTTGGCTCATACACGAGAAATTCAAATTTGATCCCAGAGAACGAAATTTCCGGTACTACCCAATACTACCTATTACCGCCCATTACTACTACCATTACTACCCATGGAAAATAGTTTAAATCATACCTTAGAATGACATATTTCCTGACTAAACATCTTAAGTGCTGTTGTGATTGGTTGGTTACAGTAATCAGCTGCTGAAATAAATATCATGTTTACTGGTGCGTGGATTATTTTCAGAAAATCACAGGAATACTATGACAATACCCAGAAAAACAGGTAGTTTGCTAAACAAATAAATTGATGGAACAATGTCAGGTTTATACACGGGTGTCTTTAAAAATCTAAATTTGCAGGTCAAAATCAGGGGGTCGGCTTATACATGAGATCGGCTTATACTCGAGTATATATACGGTACTTGCTGTTTTCATGTCAGCTGAAAAGATGCTCAGACCGTTGCAGCAATGTCACATGACATAATATTACACAATTATACACAAACACCAATAAATGAATCAGGTGTTTATTTTTATTTCTTTATTTTTCTGTTAAAGCAGCTCAGTTTCACAAACGTGTAGCCAAGGATGTGATCTGTCACCTAGTGGAAAACAGCCTGACAAACAAATGAATAAATCTACACTTGAGTTGTATGAAAAATTGCTCAGATGCACATTATTTTTGTGCATTTCGTCCCCTGCTGGCGGCTGCTAGCATGTCAGTATCTTCAGCTGTACTGATAACGCAGTCAGCATAAAGAGAGACTGATGTGTCCAAGGCCTCTGTCATGATAGCACCATCAGTATCTTAATGCTACAGATCTGGGATTTGCTGTTTATCATGACCTCAGTCATCTTTGTCTTGATCATAAGTAGAGCCAGTAAAATTCAAACAAGTCGTTCTGCAAAGCCATCTAATCTGATTCGTCTTCCTCAGTATCCAGAATCTGCTGCAGGTGGTACAATTTGAACTCTTAAGCTCAGCCTCACTAAATGTCAGGTCTTAGCAAAGCAAAGGACTTTTAATCAATGATTTTAGCTGTGAGCATAAGCTGGATTTTGTGTTTTTAACAAACCTGGCTGGACAATAACAGTGGCAGTCTCATTGAATCAGCTCCTCCAAATTTCAATTTCATGGTTGAGGTTAGAGCAGATAGGAAAGGAGGTGGAGTGGCAGCCATATTTTAAAACATTTTCCAATACAAGCAGTTGTCATTTAGTAAACTAGTGCAGTGCCTGTTCAAAATGTGCCTGTTTGGAATGGGCCAGACTTTATGGTGTGCGTTGCAGCCTGCCACAGTTTAGTTCTGCACATCCTCGTTTAGCTAGCTTTGTTTGCTGTACGGGATCAGGTTGAGGACGTGGCACTGGACCGGAGCATATGGTGCTGCGCCTGGAGCGTATCCTGCCGCGCGGACTACTTTTTACCAGTACAGCTAAATTCGAGAACCGCTTCTGAGCAACAAACCTGTTGACTATTAACTTCATACAGTGCCGGGTTCTAGAGATGTTGGTGCCACAGACAGACAGAGACAGATAGACAGATGGATGGACGGACAGATATTTCTGGCTTTATAGTTAAGATATGATTCATTTGAATATCTTGCAATAACTTTGCAATCCTCATTTCAGGTTTTATTTGTAATTTTATACAGGCCACCAAAACATTCAAAGTTTTTGATGATTTTACAGAACGTGTATCCATTATATGCATTGAATTTGATTGTTTCGTCATTGTTGGTGATTTCAACATCCACGGTGATGACCCCATGGACAGCGGTGTGAAAGAACCCCATTTTATCATTGACATCTTTGGGCTGAGGCTGACTCAGCATGTTAAAGGACCCACCAATCCTTTCTAAAGGGCCTGAAGTTTCTAAGATTGTCTGAGCCGATGCTGCAGCAGCTGATGCTGCTTTCAAGTCACTTCTGTGTTTTCTTTGAGGTGACTGTCACGATTGATGCACATAAACTTAAACTTCATATCAGGTCAGAGGTCATCAGAAAACGGTGTACATCAATGAATTCACCAGCACTCTGTTTGCTCAGGCCTGAAGTTCAACACCTGGACCATGTGCCTTCTCACTTTGTGATCTGGTAGATCATTTTATTTCTAAAATTACAGAGGCTATTGAGGCCATTGTTCCTGAAAAGGTTAAACAAACCTCTGTTAAGAAAAAAGCCCCACGGAGAAATGATTCATTGGTCCGACAACAAAGATCAGAGTGTGGAAAAGCTGAATGCAGGTGGAGAAAAACAAAACTCCATGTTCATTATGAAATCTACAAGGAGAGGCTCCACATCTATAACTTATAAAAACTGACAAGTGCAAGGCGATCCTTCTTTTCTTACATCATCAGGAAAAACATCAGTAACGCCAGTGAATTATCCTCAATAGTTGAGAGACTGACAAGTCCTCCATTATCAGCGGCCTTTGACCTTTGTTCGTCCAAGTCATGTAATGACTTTGCATTCTTTAAAAAAAAAAGAAAAATAGAGAAAATCAGACAGTAAGCACCAGAGGGCTGTACCACAAAGCATGTTCAGCAGAGCCAAGGTTTCTTTGCCTTAGCTGCTCCACAAAGCCTAAAACTCCAGTCAAAGATAACGGGTACCATGACAGTGGTTATCAACTGTCTTTGTCAAGCCAGGCTTTCCTCATCAGACTCTGTGCGCGTTCCCATAAAGGGGGCGTGTCGGCCTCATTTACCTCTACTACCAGACAAAATGGACCAATCCGAGCTGTTTATTTCAGTCAGGAGGAGCAAAGTTATCATGAAGCATTGCAAAGATTTCAAACACATCATAACTGCTAAAAGCAACACTGTTGCTGCAAATAAGGCTAGGGAGGAATGNTTTCAAACACATCATAACTGCTAAAAGCAACACTGTTGCTGCAAATAAGGCTAGGGAGGAATGCTGGCAGAAAGTTGCTGATAGTTTATGTGTAAGTTTTATGTAATTTACTACTCAATGCATCTAAATACCCACCGTTTATTCCTAACATTGCACATTCTACAGCTCTGACACTTTAAACTTCATGCAGCAGATTTAAATATTATACTAAGAACTGCATTTAGGTCTGGCACTGTCCATGTAGGATGCATAACAATCACTAGTTTTTGACCAAATCAAAGTGAAATTAATTTTATTAGTTTGTCAACCTAGTCAAATTTTTAATCGGCGTTCTATTAGCTGTATACTGTATACTATTAATATAGACTAAAGTCATATTGATTCATAATGTAGTATACTATTAATGTAAACATCATACTGATTCATAATATAGTGAACTATTAATATATACATGCAATTTTATAGAAGGCTTCTTTTATAGCGAGTGTGGGCAAATGGCCAGGAACATCGCAGACACATATGCGCTACAGATGCAAACTTATCGAGCCGGACTGGACCAGAACCATGCACTTACAATAGCGCAAACTGTTTTATATATTTATACTAAAATGAAACGTGATGCGTAAAGTTTGCGCTACTGTAAGTGCATAGCTCCGGTCCAGTCTGGCTCGACAAGTTTGCATGATGTATTCCCTCAGCTGAGAATCTACAGCTCTCATAGAGAACATCGTCAGGAAAAGCCAATGGATCTATTCTGTCTCTAAACTCTCTCTCTCTCTCTCTCTCTCTCTCTCTCAAGTGAACCTCGCACAATTCCAGCGCCCAAATCAATGGAATCTGGAAAGAATGGTGATGCCATTTCCAAAAGAGTTGATTAGTGAAGGGGTGGCGCTTTTAGTCGATTTCAAGCCGAAACTCTGAACATAACCTGGTCCCAACCAGGTTATGTCTGCAGCATANTTTTAGTCGATTTCAAGCCGAAACTCTGAACATAACCTGGTCCCAACCAGGTTATGTCTGCAGCATAAGTTGCCATGGTGATCAAGCCAGGTTAAAAGAGAGCCACCTTGGTGACACTGAAAACCCTGGCTTTAGACTCAACATACCTCACTAACACACTAATCTTGCTTTGTGGTACATCCCTCAGATCTGTCCTTTGAAGAACACAAAACAAACCTGGAGCAAACGACTCACTTTAAACGAATATACTGCAAAATACTGGAGAAAACAGTGGTCATGTCAAACCATCAACCGTTGCCGTGACGCTTTACCAACAAGATTTTTTTAAAGAGGGTCTTGCATCAGCTTTGCTGCAGATAATCAACACATCTCTTCAGTTTACAGAGGCGTTAAAAGCTGCAGCCATTGAGCCTAAAAGAAGCACTTCTGTTAGCTCTTACACTTTCAGTTTGTTTAAAATTTTGTTTTACTGGTTCTGTTTTCTATTTTTATTTCCTTCCCCTTTCTTTAATTTTGATGTCTTTTATATCAATGTAAAGCACTTTGAATTGCCTTCATGCCTATACAAATGAACTTGCCTTGCCTTACTGAAAATATCCCGTTATAGCAAATAAAAAGAATATTTAATTTTATGTTTTGGTCATCATGAGGTGCTTACATGCATTTGCAGCTTTCTCAGGCGTGTCGGCGCACCTGCTGCCTTCCTCTCCTCCACACCAAGGAAACGCTTCAAGTTCAGTTACTCTCATGAGAATTGGGCACATTTGGCACAAAAAGGCTGCAGTGGTTCTACTACTGTTAAGGCAGGGTAACTGTGTGTGTGTGCGCGTGCTGAACGGAAAGTGACTAAAAGCTGCACACATCTCCACCTTGATGTGTCGATTCTCAGTGGGCTTGTCAGAACTAATAACCCTTCATCAACCCTTTAACACTGACAAACATCAACAGTTGATGTTTTCCAAGCTGTCTGAAGGTGACTGGGTCTTAACGTTTGCTGAAAAAAAGGTCAAAGACTACCTGTTTGTCATATAGGCAATTTAATGAATTTTATGACCAAGATGTTAAAGGACCATACCATCCATTTTGCATGTTTGAGCCTAATATATTCAATCTTCAAACACATTACGTTACTGACTATACTGTTGGAACAGTGAATTAAAAATGTTTTTCCTACCTTCCAGGCCGCCATTGGTTTCAGTTCATTCTGGTACGCTATTAAAATCAACTTGTTGATACTTGAAACGTTCTTGAGATAGGTAATCCGTCATTCAGGATTTTTTTTTGGAGTTTTGCAATTTTAGCGTTTAAACGCAATAAAAAGCATGGAGTGAATGTATGTCTCCACTGGGGAATATAGTCCCAAAAGAAGACCTGCGTTTATGGAAAAATTTAAATGACCATGCCTTCATAAGGCTGTGTAACTATTAGCAGGAGAAACATGGATTTTTAAGGTGGGTCTATCACTTGAATATTTGATTTTGAAAGATTAAGAGTTTTTGCAAAATATCAGGAAAGCTGAAATACAATTTTAGCCTTTGGGAAATGATGTCAGTAACGTAACAAGTATGAAAATTGAATATATTAGGCTCAAACATGCAAAATGGATGGTATGGTCCTTTAAGTTCTGCTGGTTTGATGTTAAATGATACTCAAGAATCATATAAAGAATTCAGCTCCTCTTCATAAAGGGATTAGAAATTCATTTTGTCGTCAGGTCAGCTCATTCATTTCCCATCAAACTTGTTTTCACTGTGACATCTTCAGGGCCCTGACGTTGATCTGGGGTTACACGTGCACTTCTCCGTCCCGTCAACAACCTCTTACCACCGTGTGAAATCAAGAAGTCAGCGATGAGCACAGAAACATGTTGAGCTTTGCATCTTTCTGTCAGATCTCTTCCAGCCCATCTCTGCCGAGTCTCGAGAGTACGAAGACATGTTGAATATACTGACCTCCAGCTACATCGATACCGGCTCCGCAGGATGCTTCACCTACTCCAAACCACGGCTCATCCACAGTGAACTGCTGGAAAAAGAGGTGAGAGAGCCACAGATCGCAGTGAGTTTCGAGGAAGCAAAACTCGCCCGTATGATTTAATGCCTGTTTATCAGGATTCTGTAGCTTCATTAGCCACTTGCAATGCAGACCAAATTAGGAGTCAGATCTTCTTACCACGTGGCAATGAATATATATGACGTCACTATAGATTTCTATCACAGACCATACTACCCATTTTGCATGTTTGAGCCTAATATATTCAATTTTTATACACATAATGTTACTGACAATCATTTCCCAAAGCATACTACTTGAACTGTGAATTAAAAATGTTTTTCCTACCTTCTAGACCACCATTAGTT
>VXCM01002424.1:47382-68113 GCA_014773175.1 Lucifuga dentata
TTTTTTTTTTTTTTTTTTTTTTTTTTTTTTTTTTTTTTTTTTTTTTAATGTTTTAGTGTTACATAAAATCAGTGCACCTCTAGTAGTGATGATGGTGTTGTATGAGCTATTATATTATACAGAAAGAAGTTTGTGATGTTTCTAACGTCTGTAGGGCAGAGGTCATGAAATGAAGTGTGAAGTACAGAACATTGCTGATACTGCATAACACTAAAAGCAACATTGATGTTGATGTATTTCCAGAGAGACAAGAGGGATGGAAGAGGTGTCTGCAGGCCCTGTTTGTCTTCCCCAAGTCCAGAGATTTGGCCAAATCCAGTGAGTAGCAGAGCAGCACAGAGACTTCTGGTGGTGGGGTGGGGTGTGAGTCATATATATTAAGACAGCATCAATTTACAGGTTATCCATTGTTCAGTGTTTTCTTTACATTGTCAAACGGATTCCAATACAGCATATTAACCACAGACTAACAGGCAACAGGGTTTGTGCAAAAGCAGCTAATTTAAAAAAGGTCTGTTGTATGTTTAAAGGACCATACCAGTGATCATGCATGTTTGAGCCTGATACAACCTGCTACGTTACTGACAACCAATTTCCAAAACATAAAACCATATCTTAGTTATCCTCCTTTTTTTCTTTTTTTTTAAATATCCTCATCTTTCAAAATCAAATGTTCAGCTGACACACCTACCTTAAAATTTAATGTTTCACCTGCTAACACTTATGCACGATTGTAGAAGGCGGTCGTTTTAATTTCTTGGTAAAAGCCGTCTTCTCCTGGAACTATATTTCCCGGCGGAGACATACATTTACGTCCGTGCAGCTCCATTTTGGATTGGTTAAATAAAGTTACTTTGACAAGAAAAAAAAACCAAACTTCATAGACATAATAGACAGTGTGATGGATTACTTATCTCAAGCGTGTTTCAAGTTGATTTTGTAGCATACTGGAATGAACTGAAACCAATGGTAGTCTGGAAAGTAGGAAAAAAATATCTAAAATTTACCGCTAAAGTAGTATATTTTGGAAAATGGCTGTCAGTAACATAGCGTGTATATGGATTGTATATCGCACGATTGCCAGAATGTTCCTTTAAGCGATATTTTTTCTCTTTGCCACATCTAAAATCTGCACACATACCCCTGATCTGTCATCTTATGCTAGAACCTGCTACATCTGCTAAAAGCTCATTCCAAAATGACATGTTTGCTCCTGTAGTATCGAGATGCAATTCCTCTTCCCATAATGCCTCTGAGTCGCTGAGGTCGGGTCACAGAGTCATGTCGTGCCTGAACCACTTCCTGCCAGCACTGCACCATGCTCTGGTTAAGGCCCGTGCTAACCCAACAACTGAGCTGTCTGCCAGCGTGGAGCGGCATGCGCGGGATTACCTGAGTGGCCTCAACGATGGCACGGTACGTCCAGAATTTTTATAAACCGTAATCTTCAAGTCTGCGTTTGGATTTTTATTTTATTTTTCTTACGTCTTTAGTGCCAAATGATCATTGCCAGGGTGCTTTTAGTGCTACATTTTCCCAAAGATCACCTGTGTGTGTAACAGGCATTTGTATTTCTCAACGAGCTTCTCTTTTTTTTTTTCCGTCTGTTTCACCTGTGATTGCACTCATGCAAACTATCCAGTTCTCCTCCTCCTTATTGCAAAAAAAAAAAAATCATTAAATGCACTGTTGTTTTTCCTGCCATCTAACCAGTTTTAAATTGTCTTGGCTCGTTTATAAATTATCTGACAATTAACCGATCACAGGTTGTTTGAGGTGACTGAGGAAGTACTGCCACTTTTATTAATTGTTTCTTAATTAATTAAATCACCTTTTGGTCGACTTTACTTGCACAAAATTTACTGTACATTATTCGCTTCCCTAACTAAGCCAGTGATACTCTAACTTATAGCAGGTCGTCATCAATTTATCCCTCTTTTAGATAAAAACCATTAATCTCCGTTACTGAGCTGCTTGAAGCAGGGGAAAGAAACTTTTATTCTCAAGGTTTTGTATATTCAGTCGACCATGAAGCTAGACCCCCTAGAAAGTAGGATTTTGTTGAGAAATTGCCTGTGTCAGAAACCGTGCTGACCATTCCCATAGGTAACCATTTAACCCTGATCATAGCCAGTACTTAGGCTTCGCCTTTTCCCTGATTTGCATGCTGCTATCAGACCTATTTCTGTAAAAATAAATCCGTTGGTGACCGAGGGCACTTACTTTAGACTGGTTAAAAGAACCCCCTCTTTGTGTAGCTGATACATTGCTAGCCTGCTTCCTTTATGACCTGAACTCAGATTAATGGCCATTTTCCATAGCCTTTCCTCCTCCTAACCCCTATGTCCGTTCAGCAACAGTAAAGAGAGAGACACTCATTCACTGTCCTCTTTTGAGGAAATTCAAACTGACAAGATAGATGTTGATTTAACATCTATCTTGTGATGTTAACTGGGTAAAAAAAAGAATCTGGGGCTTTCCCTCAGCAATACACCTGTTTCAAGGACAGACTCTAGTCTCGTTTTCAGCAAGCACCCACTAATGAGCTGTTCATACTTAAGCAAAACAATCTTTCCTTACATTTTATGATTTTAAACTCGGTGACCTGTCAGTCCTTATCTTTCTCCTACACAAACTCTGTGCCAGCTGTTTAGTGGCACAGAGAGCTAAATAGGATTTCTGATCTGTTAAATCTCCTCATTTCTCCATATTTTTCGTATACACCATAGAATATACTCAGAAAGCATATATTCTTAAAAGTGGTCTGCAGTCAATCACATGGTTCAAAAGTAATCTATAGACTTATATAAAAAGCATAATAACTTCAGTAAATATTTTGCAGATAATAAATGAGAGCATTGTATAGATGCAGTTTCAAGCTTAAATGTCTCTTGAGACCTTGCATGAAACTTTTCCACACAGTCTGTCAAGTCTCAGGGTGCGTGACTTTGTCCAAAGGATAAGCTGTTCTTTATTAAGAGAGGTTTTCTGATCTTTCTGATTAAGCACGGCCCCTTATCATATATCGGTCCTCTTTTGTTAAATCTCACTTCAGCATCATGTTGTGTATTGAGAACAGCAAATGGAAACGGTTGTGTGCTGTTGCGCTGACATCCTCAGACTCGTGTCTCAGTCTCGTGTCTGTGTGCTCCAGGTTCTACAGTATCCCATGAGCGAATATGACACTAAGCTGGACGAGCGAGATAAGCTGTTTTCTGCTCCCAAACTCCACCGAGCGAACATGGACAGCTACCTGCGCTCCTACCTGTACAGCCCCACCCTCTACTTGCTGGCTGTAGCCAAGGCCAAGCAGATGGTGGAGGTGCACTGTGGCCCCGAGGAGCTGCAGGACAGGAAGCCCAGGAGGAGCTGGGGAGAACAGATGGAGGGGAGAGGAAAGGAGCCAAAGGAGGCCAACACTCAGAAGGTAAACATGTAGAGCTGGGTAACTATGGTTACAGTTCAAACCACGGAGCACCCACACAGGTGTTTTCATTTATTATAGCTGATTAGACTTGTTCTCAGGACTGTTTGGGCATGTATAGAGCATCCTTATATAACCCCCCCCATCTGTTTTTAGTTTCCTTCCACCTGGTAGGGTGTGACATCTATCTATGCATTCACCCATCTGAGACCCCAAGACACACAGAATGAGGGCGAGATGGACTGTGAGATTGATGGCGGGATTGGATTGTGGTTAAAAAAAACAAAACAAAAAAAAACAAAAAACGAGGACACCCAGGATAGACCCAGAAAATACTGAAGGTGTTATATATCCCTGCCTGGGAATCCCTGAGGGAGAGCTATAGGATGTGTAGCTGATACATTGCTAGCCTGCTTCCTTTATGACCTGAACTCAGATTAATGGCCATTTTCCATAGCCTTTCCTCCTCCTAACCCCAATGTCCGTCCAGCAACAGTAAAGAGAGAGACACTCATTCACAAATATCAGCAGTTGAGAGCTTCCAGTTCACATACATGTAGCTTGTATGTCTAGTACCAGCGGGAGAAAACCCACACAAATGTGGGGAGAACTCCACACAGAAAGATCCAAGCCAGCCAGGTCAGGGTCAAACCTCTGAACCAACGAAATGCCTTCATGTGGGACAATTTACACCTTTAATATGTATGCCCACTTATAATTCCCGCCTTTGTACTCTGAAACTCTCCAGGGCAGACACCTTGACCCGCTCCAACCTGGTATCCAAGACAGACACAAGACAGTGACATAAAATTTAAAAGACAAACATGTTCCAGTTTAAAATGACAATTATATGTTTCTTTGTCACATAGGTTCAGGAACTGATCAACTTCATTTTGAACTGTAAGAGGAATGCTGAGAAGGAGATGAACAGGGAGGAGGGAGTAAAAGGAGGGCATAAGGCACAAGGTAAGAAGAGGAGGATGGAGCAGGAGATGGCGCAGAGGACTCTGAAATACCTGAAGGCATCTCAGGCACCTGAAAGACACGACAGGGTTCCAGGTGAGGATGCAAAATCTCAGAACATCAGATTTTAAGATCCTTTTTTTTTTTTTTAAAAGATGGAAACTATTCAGATGCAGAGCTGCAGCATTACCGATAAATCCATTAAGGGAGCCGAGGACAGAAAAGCTTCCAAATCAAACTGATCAGGAGAAATTTTTGCTGTAAAACTCTTTCCTCTAATCTGTGTTAATGTAGGCATTCACTCATTTAACAGCTCAAGGCATCACATCCTGCTTCTTCTTCTCTTGATCTGTTGTCGATTTTGGCAATTAAACAACAAAGTATCGTTTACTGACAGATTTATTTCTCTCTCCTTCTAGTCGAAGGCGGCCAAGACCTTGCCTCTCCTACCTCTTTCACGTCTCTGATTGGCTCAGTGAGTTTGAAGGACGGTGACCTGAGTGAGGAGGGATCAGCGCTTGCTACCAGACTTCTCAACCTGCTGACAGGTGACAGGACACTGACACTTGGATGTGTTCGCTGTCACATTTTTATAACCTCTGCCTTTGAGGGATTCCTTTTTTTTCAAGACTAATTTATCAATATACTCTGGACCACACCCATTTTAATGTAAATGATTTTCTTCCATTTAGAAGTTTTTGCAGTTTTTCAGTACTACTACAGACCTCATCTCCTTGTCTGTAAATGTGCTGCATTACAAAGATGAGCCTTCTTTTTTCCTATATTTAGTTAATAGATTGTTGTAGATGGGTCTTGTTATTCCTGCCATCCAACCAGTTTTAAATTGTCTTGCCTCATTTATAAATTATCTGACAATTAACTGATCACAGGTTGTTCGAGGTGACTACAGAAGTACTGCCACTTAACCTTTGGCTCAACACGCTTGCACTAAAATTACATTATTCGCTCATCTAAATAAGCCTATGATACACTATGCCACTTAGTTATTTCAAAATTTATAACCAGCAGGTATGTCGTCAACCTATCCCTCTTTTAGATGAAAAATTATTACTCCCTGTTACTGAGCCGCTAGAAGCAGGGGAGAGCAACTATGAGTCTTAAGGTTACGTATATTTCTGCTGACCCATAAATCTAGACCCTCATGAAAAAAGGATTTTGTTGAGAAATTGCCTGTGTCAGAAACAGGGCTGAACATTCTCATAAATTAGGCACACTTATTTAACCCGATCATAGCCAGTACTCAGGCCTCGCCTCTTTACCTGATTGACATGCTGCTATCAGACCTATTTCTGCAAAAATAAATCTGCTCGCTGACTTCGGTTTAGACTTAGGCTTATCTTAGGCTGTTCAGAAAAACCCCTCTCTTGATGTGTCTGTCCTCTTTTGAAGAAATTAAAAATTCACAAGATGTTGATTTTAAAAAACTAAAAACTTTACTTCTTCAGTTAGATGATAGTACAAAACACAAAAAATGAATACAGAGAAATAAACAGATTCCCTTAATTCCTTTGCATGAAGGGTTTTATTTCTAAGTATAAAGTAATTAGGTTTTCCCTGTGAAAAGAGGTGTAAGCAATTTAGTCTCTGTGGAGTAGCGCTGAATTCTTCCTCTTCTTGTGAAAAAGTTAGTCACCTTACAGAGGTTGATATAATTTAGTTCTCCATGGAGTGTCCAAATTATGCCAGAATAGAGCAATACATCCCAATTTTTAGACTTTTACAGAGGCTTATTCTGGGTGTAGCTCTTTGGATTTAATGTTTTCGATTAGTTATTAGTCTATACTTCTCTCATATAGGCTTGTTCCATCATGAATAATTATAACACTTCTTCCATTGTCATGCTTACATCTCAATCTAGGCAGAAATCTTTCTGCTAAATGTTTTTACTTTGTCGTGTCTAGCAGAAAGAGGAAAAAGGGAATTCCCCTTTTTCTCTTTTTTTTTTTTTTTTTNTTTTTTTTTTTTTTTTCTCTGAAGCCTCTGTGGGCTAAGGCCAGTGAGCATGAGACATCAAATCTCAGTTAAATACTGGAGTCATTAGAAAGTTATGTTACTTCAAACCAGTGAATAATATGTCCCAAACAAATAGAAATCAACTTCATGTAACTAAAAACAATTTTTAAACAATATTGAAAAATAATAATAATCAAAACTTCAGATAAACATTCTTCAACCATATTAATGAGATAGAAACACTGAGAAAATTGAGTCTAGGAATTTCCCAGAGCAGTACACCTGCTACCAAAGACAGACTCTGGTGTCTGCTTCTCCATACTTTTGCGATTAATGTGTTCAAACTCTGTATCATCCTCTGGCGGGGTTCTTATTTATTCTTTGGCACACACACACACACACACACACACACACACACACACACAGAGGGCCTGTTAAATATTTGTTGACAGAGCTGAACAGGAGCTTTAAAAATTATCTCCTCATTTCTTCATCTTTTTTGTATACATTACAGAATACACTCAGAAAAGATCATGTATTCATAAAAGTATTCAGCAACCACATGATTCAAATGTAATGTACAGACTTGTATAAAAAGCATAATAACTAAATATTTTGCAGATAATAAATGAGAGCATTGTATATAATGAAAATCATTCTCCGTCAGCATTTTCAAACTTAAATGTGTATGAGGCGCAACAGTTTTATTTCTTTATTTTCGTGCATGAACCTGAAGTCTCTGGGTGTGACTTTGTCCATGGAGAGGTGCTGTTCCTTATCCTAACAAAGGTCATCTGACCTTTGCCCGTCGATGCCTCTTACCATATATTGTTCTTCTTTTAAATCTCTCTTCGGGTCTTATTTGGCATAAACTGCCGTAACTCTTGAACACATTGCAGATTTGCAGCTAAAATGACACAAAACATCAACACGCAATCAGCTTTTGAACTATAGGTGGCGCTGCAGCAATGCGATGAAGTTAAATGTCCAGAACTAAGAGGTTATGAGTCTGACTTATTGGAAATTCTGCACAGTTCATCCTTGTGTAAAGTTTTCATATTTATTAGGTATTCTCCAAAAATCAGACATCAGCATATACAGTATATCTGTTGCTATGTTTATTTTGATTAAAATCTACATCCAGACATTAAAAAGTCATAAACATTTAATTATATTACAGTAAACTAGCAAATTAAATGCTATAAAAATTAAAAACTAATTTAGAGGATTGCATGGCTTTAGTACAACCTCGTTTTACTGTTAACATTCTCATCTGATTTTATTCAAGTTTGATCAGCCTACCTCTGCATTCTTTAATACTGAAAAAAAACCTTTACTGTGTCACGTCTCATCTTTCTCATTTTAATATTTGTTAATTTCACATCTTTCATCATCATCTCATTAATGTTTACAATATTAGTACCATAAAATCCTTTCGTAGTGAAGCATTTTGAAAACGTCAAAAGAGTAACAGAATTTTAAAATGAATGTTTCTTTGCCTCCTGACAGGCCTCAACCAGGCTGCCAGGGGAACAGCCAATAGGAGCCTTTCTGAGGAGGGGAAGAGTGAATCGTGGCCATTTGATAGGTTGGCCACCAAGCTGGGCCTTCCCACCAACTGTGACATTGATCTTAGAAAGCAAGAGGAGCTGGAGGTAACGCTGTAATCAAACTGTAAAATTTTCCAGTAAATATGTTTGAGTTTCTCTAAATCTGTAAATTAGTCTGTTAAAGGCCAGCAAAAAAAACCAAAACTCATCAATCTGTTTCAAAATTCAGAAATATGAAGCAATTGTGAATCAGTATCACCTGAGCATCTGGTAGCTACAAATGCTTGATGTCAGTTTATGATAAGATGTCAGTTAATTAGGCCATATTAAACACGTATTAGTTGTTGAATGGATGAAAATTGCAGAGAGAGTTTTCCTATTCTTAAAGGGCCATACCACCCATTTTGCATGTCTGAGTCTAATATATTAATTTTCATACATGTAATGTTACTGACAGTCATTTTCCAAAGCATACTACTGGAACAGTGAATTAAAATGTTTTTCCTACCTTCCAGACCGCTATTAATTTCAGTTCATTCTGGTACGCTATTAAAATCAACCTGTTGATACTTGAAACGTTCTTGGGATAGGTAATCCATTGTTGCGAAAAAGACCAGACGATGTATTCAGGTTTTTTCAAAGTTTCATAATTTTAGCGTTTAAAATCGCTTGAGTATTTGATTTTGAAAGATAAAGAGATTTTGCAAAATATCAGGAAAGCTGAAATACGGTTTTATCCTTTGGGAAATGATTGTCAGTAATGTAACATGTATGAAAATTAAATATCTTAGGCTCAAACGTGAAAAATGGGTGGAATGGTCCTTTAAATCTTTACAGTCCAGAAGTCACTTTTGGACATCTCAGTCTCCACTTGTTCGTCTCTGTACTGTCAGACTTGATTGAATTACCATTAGCCCAAGCTGGACTTTGTTAGGCTCAACGAAAAGGCCGTGGAGCTTTAATTGTTCCATGGAGGGCCAAAAGGCAGCAGGTTTTCTGTCCAACCAAACCCCTTCCGCAGCTGAATTCACCAATCAGCTCCACCTCTCTGATTTAAAGGTGTGATCATCATTGAAATCAGGTAGCGTAGTTTTTCTTTGGACTGAAAACCTGCAGCCTCTCAGATCTTTGCTGCGCATGTTTGAGACCCACGACCCATCACTTATTTATTTGTTTCTATGTAAATCTCCTATTGAAAATAATTCATTTTGCACTTAATGAATTATTTAACGTAACACACTCCGAGTTCCCTCTGCTGGCAAAATCAGACCCACTTAAAAAAAAAACACCGATAACCTCAATAAAAGTCCAGCAGGTCAGGAGTTGTAACATATTGAAAATAAAGCAGGTAATTTTAACGTGTGTGTGTGTGTGTGTGTGTGTGTGTGTGTAGGAGCAGACGGCGGGCAGCGTCAGCAGTTTGGAGGGGTTCAGTCCCAGCTCCCACAGTGGTGAGATAAATCACCACGGAGCAGGAGAGAGAGGAGGAGAAGGGTTTGGGAGGAGTATGGGAGGAGATGATGAGGAGAATGATGAAGGAGAGATCCCGTGGGTCCTCATCCCTATTACAGGTCTGTAAACAAAACGTTTATATAAAATGCAAATAGGGCAATATCAAATATCGAGATAATACAACTAACACACATTTAGCAGAGTTAAGTCATCATACCTTCCCTATTCTCCAATTAAGCCACTAGTCGTGCGTATTTGGTGAAAGATGGAATCCTATAAGTTTCATCCATGTGTGAATGTAAACATCAGATCACAATGAAATGTTAAATTTGAAAACCAGTTCATAAATCTTTGCATTGCCCCTTTACTTTTTGACATTCAGCACACCTTTATAAGCACAATTGCTGAAGGTGGCACTAATTGCTTCTAGTATTAGCTTAGAGTGGAAGTGTATTTTGATGATGACACAGCTGCAGNAGACACAAGAGTCCCAGAAGTGACTAGTATTCCATCTGAACTCTGAAGTGAACTTTAAGATGAAACTGTCTCTGCAGGTCTGCGTTCGGAGCGGTACACCCAGAGACATCGAGACATCCCCCAGGACCCTCGCTTCTTACACCTCACCATGGCAACAGACACCACCGTGATGCCCAAGTCCCACAGGAGGAACCCCTNCTCCCTCCTTGTGCCCGTCCCCAGAGCCCAGCCCTCCTCCTTCCCCTTTCCAAAGCCCGTCCCCACAGCCTAATGAACTCAGCCCACGCAAGAGTCACGTCAGCAAGGAGCAGTTAGCCCCCGCGGCCTCTCGGGAGTCTGCAGGTAACGCCATGTCGGTCTCGGCTTGTTCCATCTGTTCAAGGCTGTCCTGTCTTCTTCAGTTTTGACTCAGGCCAGACATATTTATCTTGGCTAATATTGGCTCCTTCACAGTTTCATTGAATACAAATATTCTAAACAGGTCTAAATTAGTTTAGCATTGCAGGATTACCACCTTCTCCATTACATTCTTAGCCAAGCACAGTCGAGTTAAGTCAAAGCAAACCCTCAGATTTCTGGTGTTGTGGGGTTGATGTGTGCTGGTGCTCACTCTAAGCCTTGCTGTATTAAATTTCGGTGTACTGGGGGATTGAGGACAGAGGCGCCATATTATAAATACCAGATAATTTCTTGCAGACATACGTAGATAATGACTTTCTAAGCGTATAGTTTTATTGTTTGTACCAGGCAGCTGAAAATGAAGAAATCCACAAACTGGATTGTGAAGGAGATGCAGACACTCATTACTGTTAAAGCTGGGCGTGTAACATGACCGTGTCCTGGGAGATTGGCAAAACTTGCCACAGTGGGGATGATGAAATCCTCAAAAGCATGGCTGCGAAAAGATTAGAAGAGGGCCACAACAGCAGAAGATGATTATACAGAGATTTTATTCATAATTGGTACATTAAGTAATAAAACACAGACAAAAATTAAATGTCACTTCCCTTATCATTGACCCTGATTCATTGGGCGGGATTCATAAAGCTTAGCAAAAAACTTAGAAGACTGTCCATAAAGGCAAATATCATCACGCAACCATGTTCCCTCATTCACAAATGCCTATTACTGGCGTATTTTAGCATTTGTCTTGAAATATGCCATTACTACAGTATTTCCTTATTTACATGTCTAGGAAGCGATTCATAAAACACACCATCACGCAAAAATGAAGACCCGTTTCACTCTGGTCATAAATTTCAGCGATATGAAATCTGGGCAACTTTTGAAACTGTATTTGCGTCACATTGTGTTAGTGATTGATAAATGTGAAAGATAAACCCACTCAGCTGAACAGTCACTTTATTTTATTTAATTAATTTATTTTTCAGTCAGTTTAATGCCGAGTTTTGATCCGATCTCACACATTCTCGTGACCCTGAGCTTCCTAATCAGCTGCGCTCTGCGTCTGTCTCACACACACACACACACACACACCACATCAGTCATAAACTACAGAGGGTATGTGTGTGTTTACCTGTTATCTTAGCGTCCATTTTTTAAAGTTAAAGGACCATACCATCCATTTTCCATGTTTGAGCCTAATATATTCAATTTTCATACATGTTATGTTACTGACAATCATTTTCCAAAGGATAAAACCGTATTTCAGCTTTCCTGATATTTTGCAAGATCTCTTAATCTTTCAAAATCAAATATTCAAATGATAAACCCACTTTAAAAATCTAAGTTTCTCCTGCTAATAGTTACGCAGCCTTATGAAGTCACGGTCCTTTAAATTTATCGATAAACGCAGGTCTTCTTTTGGGACTATATTCCTCGGTGGAAGCATACATTCACTCCACACTTTTTATTGTGCTTAAACGCTAAAATTACGTAACTTCTAATAAAAAATCTGAATACGTGTCTTGTTCGCGATGATGGATTACCTATCACAAGAACATTTCAAGTATCAACAAGTTGATTTTAATAGCGTACCAGAATGAACTGAAACCAATGGAGGTCTGTAAAAAAATTTTTAATTCATCGTTCCAGAAGTATCCTTTGGGAAATGATTGTCAGTAACCTTACATGTATGAAAATGGAATATATTAGGCTCAAACATNATCCTTTGGGAAATGATTGTCAGTAACCTTACATGTATGAAAATGGAATATATTAGGCTCAAACATACAAAATGGGTGGTATGGTCCTTTAAGTGCTTATTTAGCATGACGCTGTGTAGTTATCATGATTATTTACGAACCNCCCCCCCCCCCCCCCCCCCAATTATGGATGGTCATGCCACGTTCAGCCAGCCTTTCCCCATGTGGTTTCTTTTTCAGTCAAAACTGTACCTGAGTTGCGCAGAGAGCACAGATATGTCTGGTCTGATACAGTGAAAAAATGACAAGAGAAAGTTAGTAGACTTGTTTATGCTAATAAAGTTGAGCATCTTACTGCAGAGCAACTGTATGTTTGTATTTTATTCCCAGTCTAACTCATTCTGCCTCCAACAGGAGTTACCAGGGACAGCACAGGAAAACCTCAGCTGGAAGAAAAGAACAAAGAGCTGCCCTCGCTGCCTTCTATCCATCAGGACCCAGAGAGGAGGAGACACCCCGCTATACCAGAAACCCAGGAGCAACGGACAGAAGATGCAGAGGAGGAAATGAGGGAGCTGCAGGAGGTGAAGGAAGAAGAAAATTGGTCTGATGAGGGCAAAGAGGCGGCCATGGGGATGGAGGATGAGAATGTGGTGGAAGTGCATCTTAAAGACACAGCAGTACGTGACGAGGAGCAAAATGGAGAAGCAATGGAGGTGGTAGGTAGCTCTTCGTCTCTCCCTCCCCTCTCCTCGCCTTCTGTTCTTCCTCTCAGAGACGTTGACAGCATCATGAAGAGACATCTGCACAGCTTCTCCTCGGAGATCCAGCAGCTCCTACAGGAGGAGGGTGTCCACTTCAGCTTCCCACAGTCCCCACATGATCCCACTTCATGCACGCAGACCGCTGCACCCACAGACACGCTGCCACAAATCCAACTCGCTCCATTTTCGCAGTACGTGTCTTTCTACAGCCCCTGCCCGCAGGTCCAGAACTACGTTAGCTCACTGAAGGATAGCATCGACAGCATCCTCGTAGAGGTCGCAAACAACTGGCAAAGCTGCAAGCCTGATGCTCGCCAGACTGATGTTGACGTTGCATTGGCTAACAGAGTTAGCGCTTACGTGGCCAGCATTCGAGCAGCTAACG
The DNA here is from genome assembly GCA_014773175.1 of Lucifuga dentata. Taxonomy (NCBI): domain Eukaryota; kingdom Metazoa; phylum Chordata; class Actinopteri; order Ophidiiformes; family Bythitidae; genus Lucifuga; species Lucifuga dentata. The sequence goes on from VXCM01002424.1 coordinate 60,477, forward strand.
CAGACGTTAGCAGAGATCATGAAGATTCTGCTGTCTCTGGTGAACTTGCAGCTTCTGGCATCGGCGTCTTAGCGAATCGCCCAAATATAACCAGACGCTTACCTGATGCTGCAAGCAGAAATCCTCCAGCCCCACCCTCCCTTGGGTTCACCTCCACATCCCTCCGTCTGCCTTCTTATGAGCTTTCTGCTGATCGGTTAGAAGGATCATCATTACATGGTTCCATCTTCCCATCTGCCTCCACCAACAATCCTGTCCTCCCTCCCTCTTTCCCCGGATCTTATAATCAGTCCCAGCAATCCGAGTGGAAATCGCAACAAAACAATGGGGCCATCGCTCATGGCACAAGAAAAACACAAGACAGCAGCTGCACTGAAGCCTCACATTGCGCTGCTGGCATTACAGACCGCAGCCTGACACACACAGACTGCACGGCGACTCTACCAGAGTTTGGTGGCATTTTGCAGCACTTAGCAGAACCATCACAACCAGCAGACAGGGAAGGTGTGCTGGCTGAGCCGGTCTCCTGCCCCGCCTCCGTGTCCGTCCCAGGGTTCAGCACAGGACCGGCCCCACCGCCCGCCACCCTCAGCTCCCTCATCAGCCAGCTGCAGCCAGAGGTGTTCAGCAACCTGGAGGAAATCATCAAAGACGTCAAGAGAAACTCACTGCAGTTCTACATCCCCAGCACCCTGCCAGAGGACCACGTCTACAATGACGTCAGGGTAATCATTTATTTAAAGATTTAACAATAATAACAAATATAATAATAAGCACATGGATGCCTAAATATATACAAAAACGTGTTTTAATTTCTAACAGTTATTCAGTGATTGTTGATCACTGAATATCAGGCCAGTAATTTCAATTTTGAATGTGTTCAAAATAGAAAAAAAAAAAATTACTTGAAATAATAACATTGGACGTGAGACATAAAATAAAAAANAAAATAGAAAAAAAAAAAATTACTTGAAATAATAACATTGGACGTGAGACATAAAATAAAAAATAAACGCTATGTAAAACAGGCTTAACTTTGAAAACGAATTTATAGTTTAAAAAAAATCATTATTAGTGCTACAGTGCCTTCCTGTGTATCCTCTTCTCTCCTCATTTTTAACGTTTGTGTGTCCGTGTGTGTCTGTGTGTGTGCGTGCATGTGTGTATGTGTGTTTCATAGGAGTATCTACTGAAGCAGGGTAATGTGGAGCAGAGTTCTGTGGACTTTTTGAACCAAGAAAATTCTGACAACAGACTACTGGTCATTATTAAGAACCAAGACATAGCAGGACACATACACAAGGTACAACTGACAGGGTGACCAGCTTAAAGGACCATACCACCTATTTTGAATGATTGAGCCTAATATAACAACTAACAATTATTTCTCAAAGGATAAAACCGTATTTCAGCTTTCCTGATATTTTGCAACACCTCAATCTTTCAAAATCAAACATTCAAGCGATACGCCCACCTTAAAAATCCATGTTTCTCCTGCTAATAGTTATGCAAAGTTATGAAATCATTGTCGTTTAAATGTTTTGATAAACACAGGCCTTCTTTGGGACTATATTCCCCGGTGGAGACATACATTCACTCTGCACTTTTTATTGCGCTTAAACATAAAATGAGAAGACTTTAAAAAAACCTGAATACACGTCTTGTTGGTGATGATGGATTACCTATCCCAAGAACGTTTCAAGTATCAACAAGTTGATTTTAATAGCGTACCAGAATGAACTGAAACCAATGGTGGTCTGGAAGGTAGGAAAAACATTTTTAATTCACCATTCCAGTAGTATGCTTTGGGAAATGATTATCAGTAACCTTATGTGTATGAAAATTGAATGTATTCGGCTCAAACATGCAAAATGGACAGTATGGTCCTTTAACCCTCCTGCCAACCTGCCATCATTTTTCATGCCATGTCAATAAAACTGATAAAACTGAAAAGCTAGTAACATAGAGATGTGTGTATGTGTGTGTGTGCGTGCATCAGATTCCAGGTCTTGTGTCTCTGAAGCGACACCCCTCAGTGATGTTTGTGGGAATCGATACACTGGATGACATCAGGAACAACAGCTACAACGAGCTGTTCGTGTCTGGTGGCTGCATCGTCTCCGATGAGTTCATCCTCAACCCTGAATTTGTCAAGCACGGTACGGGGAACCGTATTTCAACCTAATCCGTCCAACAAAGCAGACAACCAAAACCTTTTCTTCCTTCTGCTTTTTCAGCGTATTTGATCAGATTTTAGCAATAAGCCTCCCTTCTCTGGAAACTACAGTCGATCAGAATGAATGAATCAGTTAGGTTTTCCATAAAAAAAAAAAAAAAAANAAAAAAAAAAAAAAAAAGAGTCTCAGGACTGCAGACTGTGTACTACATTTAACTCAAAAATCGAGAATTAACTTTTTAAAATTTCACCTGGATTGATGTTTGTTACTCATGAGATGTAATTTTCCAGAGCAAGTGGCTGCACTGCTGAAGTTCCTGGAACAGCAGAGTTCGGCAGAGAGCGTCTGGAGGTGGAAAGTTCACTGCAAAACCCACAAGAAGTTAAAAGAACAAGCCAGGTATTGTTTCTGCGTCTGCGTAGCATAATAACCAACACAAAACAGTTTGTGGAGCTTCTGTAACCACAGTAGAAGACAGAGTAACATCAGATAGAAGGAGATGAAATTGTGGCATGTTTAATGGTTTGTGTTATCATTGCTTCCTTCATAATCAACCTTTTTTTTGTGATAACTCTTCATTTATCGCCTGATGTATCAGTCACAGATTTAGGCTTTACTAACAATTATACCATGTTCCTGTACGATGCTCTTTGTTGGCAGATTTGTAATGATACTGTAAGTCCTGTTTTCCAGTTTTGGAATGAGATGAAAAATATGTCCTGGAAAAAAAAATCCCCATTTTGTAAATCTACTTTCAACAACAAGGTGAAATCATTAAAGGACAGTACCACCCATTTTGCATGTTTGAGCCTAATATATTCAATTTTCATACATGTTATGTTACTGACAATCATTTCCCAAAGGATAAAACTGTATTTCAGCTTTCCTGATATTTTGCAAAACCTCTTAATCTTTCAAAATCAAATATTCAAGCAATAAACCCACCTTAAAAATCCATGTTTCTCCTGCTAATAGTTACGCAGCCTTATGAAGTCACAGTTGTTTAGATTTTTCGATAAACACAGGTCTTCTTTTGGGACTATATTCCCTGGTGGAGGCATCCATTCACTTTTTATTGAGCTTAGATGCTAAAATTATGAAACTTCTGAAAAAAACCTGAATACACATCTTGTTGGTGATGATGGATTACCTATCCCAAGAACGTTTCAGGTATCAAGAAGTTGATTTTAATAGCGTACCAGAATGAACTGAAACCAGTGGCGGGCTGGAAGGTAGGAAAAACATTTTTAATTCACCGTTCCAGTAGTATGCTTTGGGAAATGATTGTCAGCAAAGTTATGTGTATGAAAATTTAATATATTAGGCTCAATGATGCAAAATGGCCAGTATGATCCTTTAAACATGCAATGTGGATATTGCACGTCTGTTTTTAACTTTAAATGCATGTCTGTGTGTGCAGTTGCAGACTCAAAAGAGACGCAGCCAAACTATTGGACATCTTGTCAGCCTATCAGAAGCGGCTAATTGTTGAGTTCCTCCCATATCACCACTGTGACAGGATGAACTGTCAGTCACCTGACCAGGACTGTCTCCTGGAGCTGCAGGCACGATACACTCAGTACCGGCACACCATCTTCCTGACAGGTACGTACACACAAACGCACAGCATCAGGACTGCAGGCTTGTTGATTAGTAACAGTGTCTGAGTGACCGGATGCTGAGATTTCAGGCTCTCAAAGCCCAGCTTACCACCCAAAATTGTTTTTAAAAATTCAAACGACGCTGAACCTCCCCGTGAAGGTGGTAAATAGAGATTAAAGTACATGTGTGTTCTTCTTTTTGTCCTCAGAACTTCGTTTTCAGATATTCCCTAAATACTCCACTGGAGGCATCGTCGTAGCCAACATTGAAGAAATCCTGCACAATTTCACTGGCCTGGTCGGTTACCATGACGTCAAATACAAGCAGCCAATCAAAGATGACCTGCTGGCTCCCAAAGGTCAGTCTTGGTAGGCTGACGTGTGAAAGCACAGTGAGACTCAGCCCGGAGCGCAACGCACGATTAAAGTTTTCACCATCACCAAAACCAAGTCAATTTATTTAAAAGCACATTTAAAAACAACAAGGTTGACCAAAGCTTTAACATTACCTATACAAGTGCAGCTCAAAAAATTAGAATAATGTGAAAAAGCTAAAAATGTAAACAGGTTAGTTGTCTTATACAAAGTCAATGCAGCACACGTGCTTTAGTTTACTCTGTAAACATATTCACTGGTTTGTAGAATGTTGAAACAGAAAATGTGTAAGGTTACAACCCAGTTTGTGAATTCACCTTGTCACAGAATACTGGAATAAAACTAGTAGGGCTTGTTTTGAGGATTGCTCTTTGAGCCAATATAAGTTTTCCGAAGTAAACTTTATTGCTAAGACATGGGCAAGGCTTCTAATCTAACAGTTGTCCAAAAAAGAATTATTAACACACTCCACTAAGACGGAAAGTCTCAGGTTATTGCTGAGAAAGCTGGCTGTTCCTAGAGTGTGGAGTCTCAGCATCTTTCTAGAAAGTCGACTGGAAGAACAAGGTGTGGCAGCAAGAGGGACGACCGCAGGCTTGATAAAATTGTGAAAAAGAGCCAGTTGACAATGTGGGAGAGATCTATAAGAAGTGGACAGTCAGGAGTTGATGCATCAAAGGCCACGACTCACAGACGGCTACAGAGATGGGGTACATATCCAGAATACCCAGCATTACGCCTCTTCTCAAACTCCAGGCAGCATCACAAGTGGCTGACTTGGGCTAAAGAGAAGCATGATTGGAGTGTTGCTCAGTGGTCCACAGTGTTGCTTTCTGATGCGAGCAAGTTTTGCTCCAATGTTGCAGGGTTTGGAGGAGGGCCGGAGAGGCACAGAACCCTGGCTGGTTGAAGTCCAGCATGAAATTCCCGCAGTCTGTAATGGGGTGCTGTGTTATCTGCAGGTGATGGACCTTCACGTTTCCTCAAGACCACAGTCGATGCAGCAGTCTACAAGCAAATCTTAGAGAACTTTATGATTCCTTCAGCCAAAAGACTATTTGGAGATTCAGAGTTTTTGTTTCAGCAGGATTTAGCACCTGCACACAGTACCAAAACCACCACTGCTTGGTTTACTGGCCATCACATCAGTGTGATTTCTTGACCAGCCAACTCGCTTGACTTAAACCCCAGAGAGAATTTATGGGGTTTTGTTAAGAGGAAAATGGCCAGCTTACGTCCTAGCAGTCAAGCTGAGCTGAAGGCTGCTGTTGATCCACCTGGGTTTCCATCACACCTGAGCAGTGTCACCTTTGGTTTCCTTCATGCCATGATGTATTCAGCCAGTCATAGAAGCGAAAAAAGCACCAACTGACTGACTTGCGCACCTTTAAATTTTTGAGCAATTTGCTTTATTCTACATGAATGTTTGGTTGTGCATATGGTATATTCTAATATTTTGAATACTGAATTTTTAGTTATTCTTGTTTAAAAACCAGAAATATTAGACTACATGAACAAAATACAAAGTTTTTTTTTTCAGTTTAGATGTAGCGAGCATAATTAATTACAAATTTTGAGATTCGAATTAAACTGAGAACAAATATGCAATTTTTTTCACATCATTCTAATTTTTTGAGCTGCACTTTTAGTGTTCGTGAGGAAATGTGGACTAATATGAGTAGTCCTCTCCTTAAAGATTCAAGATATCAGATTCTCCCAAAATGCGATATTATACAGTAATTTCAAATCGTATTCCCATTTCAAACTGCAATAAGCGCTCGCAGCTTCAAATGCAAATAATAAATCTATTTGAATCAGTTTAACTAACTTCAGCTTGACTCAAACTGACTAAACAACTAATGGTTTTGCTGAGGGCGAAGATGAAGCTGAAGAGGATATCATTACTTTTATAATTCATCTTTGGTCAAATTAGAGTAATTTGTAGTCATGGGGGATGGGAGGAATATGGCTAGACCAGGCTTTTAAGAGAGCCACTGAAAAGCCTCCAGTGTGGGAGACAGGAAAAACTCTTGCTTTGGGGATTAATTCCTGTAAGCTTTGAGCAGAAAAGTTAGCTCAGTCAGTGGTTTTGAGAAGGAAAAAGCCCTGAGAGTTTTCCTATGCAAAGGTAAACTTTGCGTGAAGGAAAATGTGGAGCAGGAAGAAAAAGCTCAGTCAGTCAGGGATTTGAGAAGCCTTTGATGTGGAAGAGAGACGTCTTCTGTGCAGAAGCTTGGGTCTTCTGCGAGTGAAGGGACATCAAAATCTGCTATCCAGAAAAGAGGAAGAGAGAACAGATCTGTGGAAGTGGGCTGGGAGCACCTCAGGCTTGCCTGGAGACCTTCATGGTATGGTGAGAAGGCTACAGGGATGTCAACCAGGATGATCCCAAATCCTTATTAATCGTGGGAGAACGGCCATTAAGGCAGATTGCTTGAAATGGGTGGGTGTATGGTGTGGTGTAGGAGGATACAAGTAACACATGAAGGACTGGAGAATTTTGAACTTTGGGTATCAGAGAAACATGTTGCAACTCTGGAGTTGAATACCCACTTCTGCAGGAGTTGAAGTGGGACTGCTGAGAACCCAGCGAACACTGGGACTCCGGTTCAGGATATCACGTCTGCAGATCAGAACGTGATTCAGGGGAAAGGCTGATTTGAGATAAATCAAGCAACAAATGCTCACAGGGGGAAAAGGCAAGAAAATGTTGAATTAAAAAAATTTTAATCAACGAAACCTGCCTGACAAGAGACAGTGAGGTTTGTTTGAAAATGTACGTTACTGTGAATGAATCACTGGCTGCTTTAGTGGATGAACAACAGATCTGCTTAACCTCTAAGAAGACAGCATGTTGGGTAAGTAGCAACGCTTTACTGTAAAGGCACACAAGCGTTTATGCACAACCATATTTTATAAGCGTCACTTTTTTAGCCTTAATTTCTGCATTTACGTCCATGCTTGAATTTGTCTCATGCAAAGCTTCATGTGCTTTCAACTGGACTTCAGCCTGAAGATCTGAAGCCCTTTGCAGCAACTTTTTTCTTCATTTCTGTAAAGAGCCTAATAATAATGAGACTCCTTCTTCAACATTATTAATTTTTAAGCTCTTGGTATTTCACTCACTATAATATCATGTAAGTTTCAAAGTTTTATTTGTCACGTGCAGCCATGCAAGTATAATAACTGTCACTACTCCATCCACTTCTGCACTCTCTCCTCCCGTACACTAGGGGCACCCATTCTCTGCCTTCAGCTTCGGCGCCTTCCTTCCCCTGTTCTTCCCCGCACTATTTAAATCCTGATTCTGCAGTTAGTGTTTGCCAGATTGTACTGTGCTTGTCACTGTCAGTCCCGCTGTTATCGTGTTTCTCTGATTTGTTAGTTTGTGTACCGGACTTGTTCTGCCTGTTTACGAACTCTGACCTTGCCTATCCCGCCTTGGTTTTTGTTAGCTGGTTTACCTGCTTCTTGTGTATTATCT